>WFAB01001592.1:0-22500 GCA_018977245.1 Lethenteron camtschaticum
ACACAGACACACACACACAGACACACACACAAGACACACACACAGACACACACAGACCCAGACAGACCCACACACAGACACACACACAGACACACACACAGACACACACGGATACACACAGACACACACCCAGACACACAACGGCAGACACACACACAGACACACACAGACAGACACACATAGACACACACACAGACACACACAGACACACATAGACACACACACACACACACACACACAGACACACATAGACACACATAGACCACACAGACACACACTCAGACACGCACCCACCCTAAAATAGACAAAGACAAAGACCCCCTTATAGCCCTAAAAGGCGGTNGGGCAAGGGCTGTTAGCGAGCACAATGCAGCAGCAACAACACACAGCAACGCACACACGCCCAACAGCACACAGCACAACACAGCAACAGCAACAGGCAGCAGCAACAGCACACAGGGCACACAACAGCAGAACACAGCACAGCAGCACAACAGCAGCACAGCAGCAACAGCAGCAACAGCACCAACAGCACACACAGCAACACAACAGCAGCAACAGCACACACAGCACACACACAACACGCACGCACAGCAACACACACAACACAGCACACACAGCAACACACAGCACAACACAGCAGCAAGCAACACACACACGCACGCAGCAACACACAACAGCAACAGNAGCACACANCAGCANCACAACCAGCAACACAGCAGCACACACACACACANCACAACAACACANACAACACACCAACACACACANCAGCACAACACACAACACACACAACAACACACACACACAACACACACACACANCAACAACAACANCAGACAACACACACANCAACAACAGCACGCAGCAGCAACAACAGCANCAGCAGCAAAGAGCNGCAGCAACACCAGAACAGCAAGCGGCAGCAACAGCAGGCAGCGAACAGCTGTTAGCAACAGAGNAACAGCAGNAGCANCAGCAACAGCAGCAGCAGCAGCAACAGCAGCAGNAGCACCAACAGCAGCACNGCAACACAGCAGCAGCAACACCAAGNANCGCAAAGAACANCCACAGCAGTCNAGCAGCAGNAACAGCAACAGCACAGCANAGCAACAGCCGCAGCAGCAGNAGACCAAGCAGCCACAGCAGCCAAGCAANGCAGCAGCAGCAGCAACAGCAGCAGCAGAAAACAGCAGCAGCAGCAGCAGCAGCAACAGCAGCAACAGCAGCAAGCAGCAGCAGCAGCAGCAGCAGCACAGCAGCAGCAGCAACGCAGCAGCAGCAGCAGCAGCAGCAGCAGCAGCAGCAGCAACAGCAGCAGCAGCAGCAGCAGCAGCAACAGCAGCAGCAACAGCAGCAGCAAACAGCAGCAGCAGCAGCAACAGCAGCAGCAGCAGCAACAGCAGCAGCAGCAACAGCAGCAACAGCAGCAGCAGCAGCAGCAGCAGCAGCAGCAGCAGCAGCAGCAACAGCAGCAACAGCAACAGCAGCAACAGCAGCAACAGCAACAACAGCAGCAGCAACAGCAGCAGCAGCAACAGCAGCAGCAGCAACAGCAGCAGCAGCAGCAGCAGCAGCAACAGCAGCAACAGNAACAGCAGCAGCAGCAGCAGCAGCAGCAGCAGCAACAGCAACAGCAGCAACAGCAGCACAGCAGTCAACAGCAACGCAGCAACAGCACAACAGCAGCANCAGCAACAGCAGCACAGCACAGCAGCAAGCAGCAACAGCAAGCACGCACAGCAGCCAGCAACAGCCAACAGCACAACAGCAGCAANCAAAGCAGCAGCAGCAACAGCAGTCAACGCAGCAACAGCAGCAGTACACAGCACAACAGCAACACAGCAACACAGCAGTACACAGCACACAGCGCAACACAGCCAGCAGCAACTCAGCAACAGCGCAGCAACACAGCAGCCAGCAGCAGCAGCACACAGCACACCAACAGCAGCAGCAGCAACAACAGCACAAACGCAGAACAGCACAGCAGCAGCCAGCAGCACACACAGCAACGCAGCAACAGCAGCAACAGCAGCACAGCACAACAGCGCAGCCAGCAGCAGCGCAGCAACAACAGCGCAACACGCAGCAGCAGCAGCAACAGCAGCAGCAACAGCAGCACGCAACGCAGCAACAACAGAGCAGCACATCGCAGCAGCACGCAGCAGCCAGCAACAGCTTTACCACTAGNGGATCCGCTGTTGTTTGAGCGTCGCTCCTCCGCCCTCCGTTGTTGTTGGAGGGCGACTCCTCCAACGCCCATAGCTCCTTCACGAGCCTCCTCCACNGAGGGATCTTGACTACCGCTGGTACCACTCGCTCCACTCAGCTCCACGTCCTCCTGTACCACATCGCTCCATCTCTTCTCTAGCCGTGCCTCTGTACCACATCACTCCATCTCTCTCAAGCCCAGTGCCTCCTGTACCACTCGCTCCATCTCTCTCTCAGCCCTNCCTCGACCTCGCTCCATCTCTTTCTAGCCCGGGCTCCTGTACCACATCGCTCTCTCTTCTCGCCCGTGCCTCCTGTACCACATCACTCCATCTCTTCTCTAGCCCGTGCCTCCTGTACCACATCACTCCATCTTTCTCTAGCCCGGGCCTCCTGTACCACATCGCTCCATCTCTTCTCTAGCCCGTGCCTCCTGTACCACATCACTCCATCTCTTCTCTTGCCCGTGCCTCCTGTACCACATCACTCCATCTCTTCTCGAGCCCGTGTCACGCCGTTTAGCCCCTCGATCCGGCCAAAGAAAAGCTGTTTAGGCATGCGGTGGCTGGGCATGCTGGCTACATGACCCAGCCAACGCAGCCTTGCCTGCCGGAGGAGCTCACCAATGGGACTTTGCCCAGATCTTTCAAGGATTTGTGAGCTCCTCACACAATCCAGTCTGGTTAAACCAGGATGGATCATAGGCAGGCCAGCCTGAATGTTTCTAACCGGCGAAGATGTTCCATTAGGGGGTCCACGTTTCGCAAGCGTAAAGGGAGGGAATGACCGTGGCCGAGAAGACCGAAGCTTCGTGCGGAGCGACAGACCAGGTAGCTTCCACACAGCGTTACGCAATCGATGAAAACATATTGCCGCTCGACTGATTCGGAGTGAGACCTCTGCTGTTAAACTGGAGCCGGTCATGAGCAGCCCAGGTATGGGAAACTCCACTCTCTCCACAACTGCCCATCACAATTGGGAGTTGTGGGGTGGAGTGCCGATGGTACAAAATACCCAGGCAGGTGCTTAGTTTTGGTGGGCTGATGGTAAGGCCCCACCTCTTAGTGGCACGCTCCAGTCTCAGCAGCAGCGTCTCCAACTCCTCTGAGTGAGCAGCAATCACCAGATCGGCATACATAACGTGGTTGACCAATAGGGAGCCATCCCTTGACTCACCGGCATCGATCAGCCTCCCATTGTATCTGTACAGATGGAAATTCCTCCGGTACAGCCATCGAAGGCTTCACGAACTACGTGGTCAAAATAGATGTTTAAAAATGTGGGAGCCAGAGGACATCCCTGTCGCACCCCAAGGTGAACAGTGAATGGCTCCGACTCCCAGCCACATCACCCGGGCCCGCTCACCATCATGAAGTCCTTAATGATGGTGAGCAGAGGGTCAGGGACTCCGAAAGCACGAAGACCAACCCAGAGCCCAGTCCTACTGATGGTATCATAGGTCTTGACCAGGTCAATAAAGCAGAGATGTGGTCTTGTTGGAATTCCCTACACCTCTGCTGTAGCAGATGGACAGAAAATATGGCATCTGTGCAGGACCGCCCTTTCCTGAAACCACATTGGGGCTCCGCAAGCCTCTCCTCAGCGTGCCTGGCAAGGCGATGTTGATTAATCCTTGCCTTAATGATCGTGAGCAGAGGTCAGGGACTCCGAAAGCACGAAGAACAACCCAGAGCCCAGGCCTACTGATGGTATCATAGGCCTTGACCAGGTCAATAAAGCAGAGATGTCGGTCTTGTTGGAATTCCCTACACCTCTGCTGTAGCAACACAACGAAAATGGCTCTGTGCAGGACCGCCCTTTCCTGAAACCGCATTGGGGTTCGCAAGCCTCTCCTCAGCGTGCCTGCAAGGCGATGTTGAATAATCCTTGCCAGGACCTTTCCTGAGCAGAGGGTGAGATCCGCCGAGACACCAGAGCCCAGGCCTCTTGAAATGGGGGACACCAGGGCATCTTCCAATCCTGCGGAACCCGTCTGCGGTCCAGACGTTTTAAGATGTCACGTAGGGCAGTCTGTGCACAAACGCCACCATCTCTCAGCATTTCGCTTTGGAGATCATCTCTGCCCGGTGCTTTTTGTTTGAAGCAAGAGACGGTTTTTGTTGGAATTCTCTGCACCTCTGCTGAAGGCGAGGGACAGATATGGTGGCATCTGTGCAGGAGACCAGGCCTGAAACCCATTGGGCTCCGCAAGCCTCTCCTCAGCGTGCCTGGCAAGGCGATGTTGAATAATCCTTGCCAGGACCTTTCCCGGCCTCACACTGAGGAGTGAGATGCCCCTGTAGTTGTTACAGTCTGTGCGGTCCCCTTCTTAAAGAGGGGACCACCAGGGCATCCTTCCAATCCTGCAGAACCTGTCCAGTGGCCCAGACTGTTGTTATGATGTCATGTAGGGCAGTCTGTGCACAAACGCCACCTCCCTCAGCATTTCGCTGGGAGATCATCTCTGCCCGTGCCTTTCCTGGTCTCAAGACTCCGGATCGCCTTCAGTACTTCCTCAACAGATGGCATCTCAGCCAGCCACTCACAGGGGGGGTGACTTCTTCCTACAATATTTGGCACACACTGACACACACACTCAGTTTGAACCACACACACACACAGACAAAGATCCCCGTGTAGCCTGTAACAGACTGTCGGGCAAGTGCTGTTTGCGAGTAGCAGCAGCCACGTAAAAGTAAGTATTTAATTTTAAAAAATGTAAAAAAAAATTAAAATATTTTTCTCTTCTTGGTTCTTTCGGTAAAGTCACGTAGAAGGGAAGTAATAAAATAATAAAATAAAACATTAAAACATAATATATTAATATTACATATTACTAATATTATTATGTTTTAGTTTTATTATTTATTACTTCCCTTCTACGTGACTTTACCGAAAGAACCAAGAAGATGAATCCTGCAGTCACGAAAGCTTTAAATAAAATTAAAATATTTTTTTACAAATATATTTGAAAATTTTTTAAAATTTTTTATTTTATTTTATTTTATTTTTTTAAAAAAAATATCTTTTTAATTATTTTTGTTGTTGTACAGCATATACCATGAGCAGCTGGGGGGTTGGCTGAGGTTCTCCTCTGCGTCCGTCACCGATGATCACAGCCGTTCGTGGCTGCAGCGCGCTAACCGCGGCGCCACCGCTCCCGAGCCGAGCGAGACCGCCCCCACGGGCAAAATAACTCGAGAAGCAGAAAAAGGCAAAGTTCCCCGTGTAGCCTCCTGACAGACTGTCGGCGCAAAGTGCTGCTAGCGAGGAGCCTATGAAGGCTCGTTTGAGGCTGAGTCGACCTAGGGGAGGCCCAGGACCGGTTGGCGTTGGCCGTGAGCGGGAATCGAACTCGGGTTGCCGGGCTCGTAGCGCTAACCGCTGCACCACCGCTCCCACAAACACACACAACAATAACAACAGACGCCATTCACCACTTAAATGGCGGTGATGTCCTACGGCGCTTGTGCCAGGCTAGGTGCACGAGGTGGTCACGGGACAGACCCAGCAGGTGCCACGGGTTGACTGCTGTGCCAGGCTAGGTGCAGGACTGCTGTGCCAGCTAGGTGCAGGGGTCACGGGACAGACCCAGCAGTTCATGGGTTGACTGCTGTGCCAGGCTAGGTGCAGGGTCACGGACAGACCCAGCAGGTGCCATGGGTTGACTGCGTGCCAGGCTAGGTGCAGGAGGAGGTCACGGACAGACCCAGCAGGTGCCGTGGGTTGACTGCTGTGCCAAGCTAGGTGCAGGAGGTCACGGGAAAGACCCAGCAGGTGCCATGGGTTGACTGCTGTGCCAGGCTAGGTGCAGGAGGAGGTCACGGAACAGACCCTGCAGTGACATGGGTTGACTGCTGTGCCAGGCTAGGTGCAGGAGGAGGTCACGGACAGACCCAGCAGGTGCCGTGGGTTGACTGCTGTGCCAGCTAGGTGCAGAGGAGGTCACGGGAACACCCTGCAGTGCCATGGGTTGACTGCTGGGTGCAGGAGGAGGAGGTCACGGGACAGACCCAGCAGGTGCCATGGGTTGACTGCTGTGCCAGGCTAGGTGCAGGAGGAGGTCACGGACAGACCCAGCAGGTGCCGTGGGTTGACTGCTGTCCAGGCTAGGTGCAGGAGTAGTCACGGGACAGACCCAGCAGGTGCCATGGGTTGACTGCTGTGCCAGGCTAGGTGCAGGAGGAGGTCACGGGACAGACCCAGCAGGTGCCGTGGGTTGACTGTTGTGCCAGGCTAGGTGCAGGAGGAGGTCACGGGACAGACCCAGCAGGTGCCACGGGTTGACTGCTGTACCAGGCTAGGTGCAGGAGGAGGAGGTCACGGGGAGACCCAGCAGGTGCCATGGGTTGACTGCCGTGCCAGGCTGGGTGCAGGAGGTCACGGGTCAGACCCTGCAGGTGACAGACTGCTGTGCCAGGCTAGGTGCAGGAGGAGGTCACGGGACAGACCCTGCAGGTGTTATGGGTTGACTGCTGTGCCAGGCTAGGTGCAGGATGAGGAGGTCACGGGTCAGACGCAAGCAGCCGTCCTCAGGTGAAGAACAGGTCTGTCGAGAAGAGTCTGAATGACACACCCCAGGCTTGGAGCGCCTATTTAAGCTGGGATGGAGGGGAAGAGCGCCTTGACAAAATAATTTGCATATCAAGAGGATTTTTTACATATTTATGTAATATTACACTATGTATTACTACCCACGCTAATGCACACCACACTTAATGATCGTGAGCAGAGGGTCAGGGACTCCGAAAGCACGAAGAACAACCAGAGCCCAGTCCTATTGATGGTATCATAGGCCTTGACCAGGTCAATAAAGCAGAGATGTTGGATTCCCTACACCTCTGCTGTAGCAGACGGACAGAAACATGGCATCTGTGCAGGACCGCCCTTTCCTGAAACCGCATTGGGGTTCCGCAAGCCTCTCCTCAGCGTGCCTGGCAAGGCGATGTTGAATAATCCTTGCCTTAATGATCGTGAGCAGAGGGTCAGGGACTCCGAAAGCACGAAGAACAACCCAGAGCCCAGCCTACTGATGGTATCATAGGCCTTGACCAGGTCAATAAAGCAGAGATGTGGTCTTGTTGGAATTCCCTACACCTTTGCTGTAGCAGACGGACAGAAAATATGGCATCTGTGCAGGACCGCCCTTTCCCGAAACCACATTGGGGCTCCGCAAGCCTCTCCTCAGTGTGCCTGGCAAGGCGATGTTGAATAATCCTTGCCTTCAGGACCTTTCCCGGCCTCACACTGAGGAGTGAGATGCCACTGTAGTTGTTACAGTCTGTGAGGTCTCCCTTCTTAAAGAGGGGACCACCAGGGCATCCTTCCAATCCTGCAGAACCCGTCTAGCGGTCCAGACTGTTGTTAAGATGTCACGTAGGGCAGTCTTGCACAAACGCCACCATCTCTCAGCATTTCGCTTTGGAGATCATCTCTGCCGGTGCTTTTTGTTTGAAGCAAGAGACGGTTTTTGTTGGAATTCTCTGCACCTCTGCTGAAGGCGAGGGACAGATGATGTGGCATCTGTGCAGGAAAAACCAGGCCTGAAACCACATTGGGGCTCCGCAAGCCTCTCCTCAGCGTGCCTGGCAAGGCGATGTTGAATAATCCTTGCCAGGACCTTTCCCGGCCTCACACTGAGGAGTGAGATGCCCCTGTAGTTGTTACAGTCTGTGCGGTCCCCTTCTTAAAGAGGGGGACCACCAGGGCATCCTTCCAATCCTGCAGAACCTGTCCAGTGGCCCAGACTGTTGTTATGATGTCATGTAGGGCAGTCTGTGCACAAACGCCACCATCCCTCAGCATTTCGCTGGGGAGATCATCTCTGCCCGTGCCTTTCCTGGTCTCAAGACTCCGGATCGCCTTCAGTACTTCCTCAACAGATGGCATCTCAGCCAGCCACTCACAGGGGGGGTGACTTCTTCCTACAATATTTGTCACACACACTGACACACACACTCAGTTTGAACCACACACACACACAAGACAAAGATCCCCGTGTAGCCTGTAACAGACTGTCGGGCAAGTGCTGTTTGCGAGTAGCAGCAGCCACGTAAGTAAATTTAATTTAAAAAATGTAAAAAAAATTAAAATATTTTTCTCTTCTTGGTTCTTTCGGTAAAGTCACGTAGAAGGGAAGTAATAAAATAATAAAAATAAAACATTAAAACATAATATTATTAATATTACATAATATTATTATGTTTTAGTTTTATTATTTATTACTTCCCTTCTACGTGACTTTACCGAAAGAACCAAGAAGATGAATCCCTGCAGTCACGAAAGAAGCTTTAAATAAAAATTTAAAATATTTTTTANTTTATTTTATTTTTTCAATATTTTTTTAAAAAATATATATTTTTAAATTATTTTTGTTGTTGTACACGATATACCATGAGCAGCTGGGGGTTGGCTGAGGTTCTCCTCTGCGTCCGCACCGATGATCACAGCCGTTCGTGGCTGCAGCGCGCTAACCGCGGCGCCACCGCTCCCGAGCCGAGCGAGACCGCCCCACGGGCAAAATAACTCGAGAAGCAGAAAAGGCAAAGTTCCCCCGTGTAGCCTCCTGACAGACTGTCGGCGCAAAGTGCTGCTAGCGAGGAGCCTATGAAGGCTCGTTTGAGGCTGAGTTGACCTAGGGGAGGAGGCCCAGGACCGGTTGGCGTTGGCCGTGAGCGGGAATCGAACTCGGGTTGCCGGGCTCGTAGCGCTAACCGCTGCACCACCGCTCCCACAAACACAACAACAATAACAGACGCCATTCACCACTTAAATGGCGGTGATGTCCTCACGGCGCTTGTGCCAGGCTAGGTGCACGAGGTGGTCACGGGACAGACCCAGCAGGTGCCACGGGTTGACTGCTGTGCCAGGCTAGGTGCAGGAGGAGGTCACGTGACAGACCAGCAGGTGCCGTGGGTTGACTGCTGTGCCAAGCTAGGTGCATGAGGAGGTCACGGGATACACCCTGCAAGTGCCATGGGTTGACTGCTGTGCCAGGCTAGGTGCAGGAGGAGGTCACGGGACAGACCCTGCAGGTGACATGGGTTGACTGCTGTGCCAGGCTAGGTGCAGGAGGTCACGTGACAGACCCAGCAGGTGCCATGGGTTGACTGCTGTGCCAGGCTAGGTGCAGGAAGAGGTCACGGGACAGACCCAGCAGGTGCCACGGGTTGACTGCTGTGCCAGGCTAGGTGCAGTAGGAGGTCACGGGACAGACCCAGCAGGTGCCATGGGTTGACTGCTGTGCCAGGCTAGGTGCAGGATGAGGAGGTCACGGACAGACCCAGCAGGTGCCACGGGTTGACTGCTGTGCCAGGCTAGGTGCAGGATGAGGAGGTCACGGGACAGACCCTGCAGGTGCCACGGGTTGACTGCTGTGCCAGGCTAGGTGCATGAGGAGGTCACGGGACAGACCCAGCAGGTGCCACGGGTTGACTGCTGTGCCAGGCTAGGTGCAGGAGGAGGTCACGGGACAGACCCAGCAGGTGCCATGGTTGACTGCTGTGCCAGGCTAGGTGCAGGAGGAGGTCACGGGTCAGACCAAGCAGGTCCTCAGGTGAAGAACAGGTCTGTCGAGAAGAGTCTGAATGACACACCCAGGCTTGGAGCGTCTATTTAAGCTGGGATGGAGGGAGAAGAGCGCCTTGACAAAAGAATTTGCATATCAAGAGGATTTTTTTACATATTTAGGTAATATTACACTATGTATTATTCTACCCACCCTAATGCACACCACACTTAATGATCGTGAGCAGAGGGTCAGGGACTCCGAAAGCACGAAGAACAACCCAGAGCCCAGGCCTACTGATGGTATCATAGGCCTTGACCAGGTCAATAAAGCAGAGATGTAGGTCTTGTAGGAATTCCCTACACCTCTGCTGTAGCAGACGGACAGAGGATATGGCATCTGTGCAGGACCGCCTTTCCTGAAACCGCATTGGGGCTCCGCAAGCCTCTCCTCAGCGTGCCTGGCAAGGCGATGTGGAATAATCCTTGTCTTAATGATCGTGAGCAGAGGGTCAGGGACTCCGAAAGCACGAAGAATAACCAGAGCCCAGGCCTACTGATGGTATCATAGGCCTTGACCAGGTCAATAGAGCAGAGATGTCGGTCTGTTGGAATTCCCTACACCTCTGCTGTATCAAACAAACCGAAAACATGGCGTCTGTGCAGGACCGCCCTTTCCTGAAACCGCATTGGGCTCCGCAAGCCTCTCCTCAGCGTGCCTGGCAAGGCGATGTTGAATAATCCTTGCCTTAATGATCGTGAGCAGAGGGTCAGGGACTCCGAAAGCACGAAGAACAACCCAGAGCCCAGGCCTACTGATGGTATCATAGGCCTTGACCAGGTCAATAAAGCAGAGATGTAGGTCTTGTTGGAATTCCCTACACCTTTGCTGTAGCAGACGGACAGAGGATATGGCATCTGTGCAGGACCGCCCTTTCCTGAAACCGCATTGGGCTCCGCAAGCCTCTCCTCAGCGTGCCTGGCAAGGCGATGTTGAATAATCCTTGCCGTAATGATCCTGAGCAGAGGGTCAGGGACTCCGAAAGCACGAAGAACAACCCAGAGCCCAGGCCTACCGATGGTATCATAGGCCTTGACCAGGTCAATAGAGCAGAGATGTAGGTCTTGTTGGAATTCCCTACACTTCTGCTGTAGCAGACGGATAGAAAACATGGCATCTGTGCAGGACCACCCTTTTCTGAAACCGCATTGGGCTCCGCAAGCCTCTCCTCAGCTTGCCTGGCAAGGCAATGTTGAATAATCCTTGCCTTAATGATCGTGAGCAGAGGTCAGGGACTTCGAAAGCACGAAGAACAACCCAGGCCTACTGATGGTATCATAGGCCTTGACCAGGTCAATAAAGCAGAGATGTCGGTCTTGTTGGAATTCCCTACACCTCTGCTGTAGCAGATGGACAGAAAATATGGCATCTGTGCAGGACCGCCCTTTCCTGAAACCGCATTGGGGTTTCGCAAGCCTCTCCTCAGCGTGCCTAGCAAGGCGATGTTGAATAATCCTTGCCAGGACCTTTCCTGGCCTCACACTGAGGAGTGAGATCCCCCTGTAGTTGTTACAGTCTGTGCGGTCCCCCTTCTTGAAGATGGGGGACCACCAGGGCATCCTTCCAATCCTGCGGAACCCGTCTAGCGGTCCAGACTGTTGTTAAGATGTCACGTAGGGCAGTCTGTGCACAAACGCTACCATCTCTCAGCATTTCGCTTTGGAGATCATCTCTGCCCGGTGCTTTTTGTTTGAAGCAAGAGACGTTTTTGTTGGAATTCTCTGCACCTCTGCTGAAGGCGAGGGACAGATGATGTGGCATCTGTGCAGGAAAGACCAGGCCTGAAACCACATTGGGTCTCCGCAAGCCTCTCCTCAGCGTGCCTGGCAAGGCGATGTTGAATAATCCTTGCCAGGACCTTTCCCGGCTCACACTGAGGAGTGAGATGCCCCTGTAGTTGTTACAGTCTGTGCGGTCCTCCTTCTTAAAGAGGGGGACCACCAGGGCATCCTTCCAATCCTGCAGAACCTGTCCAGTGGCCCAGACTGTTGTTATGATGTCACGTAGAGCAGTCTGTGCACAAACGCCACCATCTCTCAGCATTTCGCTTGGGAGATTATCTCTGCCCGGTGCCTTTGTTTGATGCAAGAGACGGTTTTTGTTGGAATTCTCTGCTGTACATCTGCTGTGTGGCGAGAAACAGAGGATTTGTGTGTGTAGGCATCTGTGCAGGATGGGTTGCCCTGAGCACGTGGTCAAGGGGGCAATGTGGAATGATGGTGGCCTAGGAGCTGACACACACACACACTGACACACACACACTGACTCACACACACACTGGCACACACTGACACACACACTGACACACTGATACACACACACTGACACACACACACTGNCACACACACACTGACACTGACACATTGACATACACACTGACACACACACACACTCACACACACACACTGACACACACACACNCACACACACACACTCACACATACACACACTGACACACACACACTGACACACACACACACACACAGNCACACACACACTGNCACACACACACACTGACACACACACTGACACACACACTGACACACACACACACTGACACACACACTGACACACACACACTGACACACACACACACACTGACACACACACACTGACACACACACACTGACACACACACACTGACACACACACACTGNCACACACACACACCTCGTTGCGCGCGTCACAGTGTGCTCATTGGTGTGGTACGGCGTGATGGTGGCGCCCAGGGTGGGGGAGTGGGGGGGGGGGGGTGGTNGGTGAGTGGTGGTGGTGAGTGAGTGGGTGGGTGGTGGGTGNGTGGGTGGGTGGTGGGTGAGTGAGTGGGTGGGTNGGTGAGTGGGTGAGTGAGTGATGTGGTGAGTGGGTNGGTGGTGANTGGGTNGTGTAGTGAGTGGGTGGTGGTGGTGGTGGTGGTNGGTGAGTGAGTGGTGGGTGGTGAGTNGGTGGGTNGGTGGTGGTGAGTGTGGGTGGGTGAGTGATGTGGTGGATGGTGAGTGGTGGGTGGTGNNTNGGTGGTGGTGTGTGGTGGGTGAGTGGTGGTGGTGGGTGGGTGNGTGAGTGGGTGGGTGGTGGTGGTGGTGGTGTGAGTGGCTGGTGTNGTGAGTGAGTGGTGGTGGTGAGTGGGTNGGTGGGTGGGTGGTGGGTGNGGATGTGTNGGTGGTGTGAGGGTGGTGGGTGAGTGAGTGGTGGTGGTGGTGAGTGNTGGTGGTGGGTGGGTGNGTGAGTGGTGGGTAGTGAGTGGGTGGTGGGTGGTNGGTGGTGAGTGNGAAGTGGGTGGGTGGTGGTGGTGAGTGAGGGTGGGTGAGTGGGTGGTGGTGGTGAGTGGCTGGGTGGGTGGGTGGGTGAGGGGTGGGTGAGTGAGTGNGTGGTGGTGGTGGTGAGTGANTGGTGGGTGGGCGGTAGTGAGGGTGGGTGGGTGNGTGGTGGGTNGGTGGTGTGGTGAGTGGTGGTGGTGGTGGTGGGTGAGTGGGGTGGGTGGTGGTGGTGGTGAATGTGGACACACTGGGTGAGTNGGTGGGTGAGTGGGTGNGTGAGTGGTGGGTGGGTGGGTGAGTGGGTGGTGNTGGTGGGTGGTGGTGAGTGGGGTGAGTGGNTGGTGATGTGTGTGAGTGGTGNGTGAGTGGTGNGTGGTGGTGTGTGGGTGGGTGATGTNGGTGGTACTGGTGAGTGAGTGGTNGGTGGTNATGGTGGTAGGGTGGGTACGTGNTGGTGGTGTGTGNGTGGTAATTGGGTGGAGAGTGAGTGAGTGNGTGNGTGGGGTGTGAGTGGTGNGTGGTNTNGGTGGTGGNTGGTNNGTGGTGGTGTGGTGAGTGGGTGGGTGAGTNGTGTGTGAGGAGTGNNTGAGTGGTGGNTGGTGANTGGTGGTGGNTANTGGGTGAGTGAGTGAGTGAGTGGTGGGTGGTGGTNGGTGGTGNGTNGGTGAGTGTGGGTGGTGGTGGTTGAGTGATGTNGGTNGGTGGGTGNGTGANTGGGTGGGGGGGTGACCGTNGGTGGTGAGTGACTAACTGAGTGNGTGAGCGAGTGGTAGGGTGGTGGTGGGGTGTAGTGNGTGGGTGGGTGNGTGGTGAGTGGTGGTGAGTNGGTGTNGTGNGTGAGTGGTGGGTGAGTGANTTGGTGGGTGGTGGGATGTGGTGGGTGGTGGTGGTGGTGGGTGAGTGAGTGGACGTNGGTGAGTGAGTGGTGGTGNGTGGTGGGGGGGTGGGTGGTTGNTGGTGGTGGGTGAGTGGTGAGTTGAGTGAGTGGTGGGTGGTGGGTGAGTGGTGAGTGGTNGGTGAGTGNGTGGTGGGTGGTGAGTGGTGGGTGGGGTTTAAGGGTNTGGTGAGTGGGTGGGTGGTGAGTGTGGGTGTAGTGGTGGGTGGGTGGTGAGTGGGTGGTGGTGAGTGGTGTGGGGTGGTGGTGGGTNGGTGAGTGAGTNGGTGGGTGAGTGGTGCGGTGNGTGGGTGGTGAGTGGNGGTGGGTGGTNTGAGTGGGTGGGTGAGTGNGTGAGTGGTGGNTGGGTNGGTGAGTGAGTGGCGGGTGGGTGAGTGGTGGGTGGGTGGTGAGTGAGTGGTGAGTGGTGGGGTGAGTGAGTNGGTGGGTGGGTGGGTGGTGTGTGATNGNGGGTGTGGTGATCGTGGGTGGTGGTGTGGTGAGTGGTGGGTGGTGATGTGAGTGGTGGTCGGGTGAGCTGATGGTGAGTGNGGTGATGGTGAGTGCACTGGGTGAGTGATGGTGAGTGGGGTGAGCGGTGGNTGGTGATAGGTNGTGGGTGTAGTGTAGTGGNTGGGTGGTGTGGGTGNGTGAGTGGGCTGNTGGGTTCACGANTGGTCTGGTGATGTGGGTGGTGGTGGTGAGTGGGTGTGANTGGTNGGTGAATGGGTGGGGTGAGTGGTGNGTGTANTCAGGGTGTATGGAGTGGGTGNTGANTGAGTGGGTGGGNTGGGTGGTNGGTGANTGGNTGGTGAGTNGNTGTAGGGTGAGTAGTGGGTGAGTGGGTNATGGTGAGTGGGTGGGTGGTGTGAGTGGGTGGGTGGGTGATGAGTGGTGGTGGTGGGTGATGAGGGGTGGTGATGAGTGGTGAGNGGTGTGGGTGTGGTGAGTGGTGAGTGGTGNGTGATGGGTAGTGGGTGATNGGTGGTGAGCGGGTGANTGGGTNTANGNGTGNGTNGGTNAGGAGTGNTGAGTGATGTGAGTNTGGTGTGGTGGGANGGGTNTAGTTGAGTGGNCGNGTGNTGAGTANTGGNTGANGAATGGGTNGTGAGTGGNATGNNGCCATGTTGAGTGANTGGTGTGNTGGTGAGGTGGNNGATGTGAGTGAGNNGGTGTCATGTGGTGAGTTANGTNGGTGNTGTGGTNNGTTNGTTCTTGGCACGTGGATNGNTGGTNATGTCGGCTTGGTGATGTNGTAACNGGTGNGATGTGAGTGATGNTGNGTGGNTGGTTATGTNGNNGGTTATNNTGTANTGGTATGGGTGTNGTGACCGGGTGAGTACAGGCTGGTGANTGCATATNGGCNAGTGAGTGGCTGGGTGATGTNGCTGGGTCTAGGATGAGGTTTTCNTGTTAAGGCTNCNCACGACNNGCTGTGNGACNCTACACTGTATAGTNCCCTAACACCNAGTNNACTACANCNNNTNCNNACNNTAGCNCACNGNCACACACCGGCTGNCACACACNATAANGTGTAACTNAACACACTCACACACNCACTCCACANTCACAANTCTCNCACACNATNACAACTNAACNCGTGACANTGCACACGTGACTAGCCACANTCATCCCATCAGTGACATCTACNNCATCANTNACNCGTGGACACTCACCACCTCACNNCNCAGCNCACCAGGCACANTNACCATGACANTGCAATGACACCCNATGACACNTAACACATCAGCCTCACCCANGCACNCACACACATGTGCAACGAAACAATACACTCCANCACANCANCANTACACANNACAACANTATCACCANTCTNNCNCTACANTNACAACACACCGTGACAGGTCACACNCNCACAAGCACATNACGTGACAANTCTNACACTACANTCAACNAACNCACTACNTCAACACNCACANCCTATCNCAGCCACCACCTNNACTCTNACCACTTCACTACCACATCACTACCAATCNAACTACACTANCATCACTACCACNCACCGCACCACANACCACGACACTCANCACTCCACTCACACCACATCAANCANNCACATCACGTTACANATNACCATACNCACTACAATCACATNACNCCANTNACCCTACACTCCNTCCCANNACCNACNGTACACACACCACACACACCACNCACNCACACCNCCCACTCNACTGACACACACACNCACNACCNNTCTCACNCACACACNCCACNACCACAACACCTACNAACCGTCCCNCANTNACCAGCACTACACTACAGATNACANTCACACCACACCAACACTTACCACTCCACNCTACCACACACNNACCANACNCANNACNCANCATCATACACACANACCNCANCACCACCNCCTCAACTNACCNCANCACNCACACCACACTACACTNACCACNNACCACCGCTNCNNAACTCACNNACCNCTAGTCANACNCANAGACACTCACNCACCATNACNTCATNACACACACAACANACACACNCANCCACANNCACCCACNNACCAGCNACTACACNNCACACAGACACCCCACACACANACANTCACACACTCNCACCANACAAGGCNCACNCANACNACATACCANNACNCACACACACNACACACTACCACACNACAACCNCACTCCAGACANTCACANACTCCACCNCCCAGCNCATCCCANCACNCATCACACANCACATCAACNNACACACANNCANACANACANACACTGCACACACAAACACACACCAACANGCANCATCCACNACANNGCANCACCATCACTCACAANACTACNCNATNACCNACTAANAACATTCACGACACNCANNACTCACACGTCAACTCTCACNCNCACACCCANAGACANCACNNACACACTCACNCNATNACAAACNCCCANCNCACNCACNCAATCNGCACAACANACCACCTCACNCACATCACNCAATTCACANANACNCACATNACNATTCCACACACACACACACACCCTCNAACTCCCANATTCAGCNCACACCACCACTAACNACAACAGCNTCTNACACTACTNACNAACTCACCAACCGACATCACAANACGTCACACATCACNCACCACCATACACTTGACNCACAACNCATGAACTACCCACCCANATACACCGTGTACACAGCNCTCANAANGTCACACCANNNANGACACNCAACNCANTACACTCCATCNCNCGGTGACACCCNNACNCACACCANCACCACATACACNCCACNACNCACTACAACACACAGAGGCANNGCACCTAANANNACCTCATTCCCANACTANAACANNANCANCANNATACAGCNCCACACACCCACATACACCTAANTNACCTCACCCTACACNNACGACCNCACCACACACCACNANTNANCACNCACACCACGTCANCANACNCCANANNCANNACNCACACTGCACCTACATCTCACAACANNACNCACNACACCACACNCANNACACACCACCACTCTCACCACACCACNCCNCACACTACCACCACAACACTACACCAACACTCNCACCACACACACCACCANCTCACACTCACACNNANCTCCANCANCANTNCACACACACACCCAACCACACACANACTNACACCNACACNACTCCANACCACNCTACACACACATNACCTACACACATTCACACNCNCACCACNACACTTACNTCACCACCNCCATCCTACACTACCACTACNCANTCACNANTCACACANCTNCANACTCACACTCAAACTCACACACTCACACCACTCACACACACACACNACACATACNCACACACTCACACACTCACACACAACACACACACGACCACACACTCACACCTCTCACTCTCCACACTCACCACACTCACACACACACACACTCACACACACTNACCCAACTNACACACTCACACCTNACACCCACACACCCCACTCACACACACCACCACTCACACACTCACACACTACCACACTCCACTCACACCACTCACCCTCTCACACCTCTAAACTNACNCCACTCACACACTCACNCCTCACACACACACCANTCTCACACTGAACAAACTNACACACACCACACACCAGTCACANTCTCACACANTCTNACACACTACACACACNCACACACACTTCCACTCACACACACACACCACACACACACACCAACACAGCTCCACTCACCACACACTCANTCANACACTCACACACTCACACATNACNCANACTNACCAACTCACCACACCACACACAACACACACACTNACCANACACTCCCTNACACCACNAGTCCACTCTNACNCACCACTCAACACATCCACCACACANTCTCACACACTCACANTNACACNCNCACACTCACACTCACNCACACACACACACACTCACACACACACATCTNACACACATCACCACTCACAACTCACACACTNACACACACTNACACACACTCACACAGCTCTCACACTCTCAACACTCTGACACCACTCTCNCCACTCACACTGACATCTCACTCTCANACTNACACTCACACACTACACACACTCACNCANTCTNACACTCATTGTCACTCTCACACACACTCTCACATCACACACTCACATCACTNACACACAGTCACTCTCACACTCACACACTCTCACACTCACATCACACACTCACCATCACACACTANACGACACTCACACACTCACCACTCAACACACTCACCACACCACATCANACTCATCATCACTCACACANTCTCACACACTCTCATCACACTCCCACACTCACACAGCTNATCACACACTCTCACCAGTCCACCACTCACACTCACACANTCACACACCACACACGACACTAACATCANATCACATACACACACTCTCACACACTCTCANACACAATCACTNACACACACTCACACACACACTCTCACACTCACGATGAACAACTCACACACACTCACACACACTCACACAACACTCTCACACATCTNACAAACTCACAATTATCACANTCACACACATCTCACCCACACTCTNACACACTCTCACACTAACAAACTCACAACACACTCACNCATCACACACTCAACACTCTCACACNCAAACTCACTCTCAGCACACACTCACACACACTCACCACTACACTCTCACCACTAACTCAGCTCTCACACACTCACACACTNACACACACTCTCACACACTAACAAACTCACACACACAGTCACACACTCACACACTCACACACACAATAACACACTCACACACACNNACACACTCNGCAAACTCTCACNCACAGACAACTCNGTGTCACACACACACTCACACACTCTCACACNCTCTCACTCTCTCACACACACTCACANCACCANTCACACACACCACACTCACTCCCACTCACACACACTCACCACACACTCACACTCTCACACACTAACTCACTCTCTCACCACTCACCACTCACCACTACACAAACACACTCACCACACACACTCACACCACACCACCCACACTCACACACCACACACACTCACACACACACTCCATCACTCACCACTACACTCANACACACACCACTCACTACACACTCACCCACCACACACACNCACNCCACTCACCACCCTCTCCACACCACTCTCCACACACACACTCACNCTCTCTCACCACTCACCACCACACTCACTCACACTCTCTCACCACTCACACGTACACTCATCCACACACACTCACNCACCACACACACTCTCACCACCACAACACACACACATACACCACACCACCACTCANTCACCTCTCTCACACACTCACACACACCACNCACTCACCACNCACACACACNCACACACACACTCACCACACACTCACACACTCACCACTCACNCACACNTCACTCACACACACGTCTCTCTCACACTCACACACACCACCACACAGACNCACACACCACTCACCAATCACTCTACACACACACACCTCTCACACACACACTCACACACCACTCACCACACACACACTCACACACACACACTCACACACTCTCACACCACACACCACTCACACACACTCTCACACACTCTCTCCTACTCACACACTCACACACACNGACTCACACACACACTCACACACTCACCANACAACACTGCACAACAACAACCGCCANTCGCCACTAAGTNGCGGTGACTCACCACNACGCTTGTGCCAGCCATGTGCACCTTGAGGCTGCCACGTGAAGTGTCGAAGCCGCTGGCAGAGGTCACNGGGCAGACCCTGCAGGTGCCATGGGTTGACTGCTGTGCCAGGCTAGGTGCAGGAGAGTCACGGGGCAGACACAGGTGCCACTGACTNCTTGCCAGGCTAGGTGCAGGGAGGTCAGGGCNGACCAGCAGTACCACNGGTCGACTGACTGAGATGACCGAGATGACTGGCTGATGCACCACCTGTGCCCCAGTGCCAACTCGCTGTGCTTTAGCCACCCGGCGCTCCGCTCACTCGCTCCTCCGNCCTCCGTTGTTGCTCCAACTGCCCAGTAGCCTCGTCACCANCCTCACTGCCCAGTNCCTTCACGAGCCTCTCCACAGAGGCCGATCTTGACACCGCTTACCAGTCATCGGCTTCATAAGTGGTGCTCGCTAACAGCACTTGCCCCTCAGTCTGTCCANGCTCACGGGGGACCNTTGTCTTTGTTATGCCGCGGGTGTTGCACTNGCTCCTGCCGCCCGTCANGCTATACGGTGATGTGGGGGGGGCTTTGTCTTTGTGCCGTTTAGGTGGTGGGGGTCACGGGAGTGGGGCTGTTTCTCCCCACGGCGACACTCACTGACACANCTCACCACTATCATTACACTCACTACTCGTTCACCACTCACCACTNCACTCACTACTCACCACCTCACTACTACACGTGTCACTACTCACCAACNTACTCACCACTCGCTCACACTCACCACTCACTCACTCACCAACTCCACCACACCTCCCACTCGCTCNCCACTCACTNCCAACACACTCACCACTCACCACTCACCATCGTACTCACCACTNCACTCACTACTCACCACNACACTCACACCACACTCACCACTCACCAACACACCACCACACTCACCACCACATTCATAGGTACCACCACTCACCACCACACTCCCCCCTCCCTCCACCCCCTCCCCTCCCCCCCCCTCCCCCCCTCCACCCCCTCCTNCCATCCCCCCCTTCCCCCTCCCCCTCCCCCCCTCCCCCCCTCCCCCCCTCCCCCCTCCACCCCTNCCCCCTCTCTCCCTCCCTTCCCCCCCCCCCCTCCCCCCCCTCCCCCCCCACCCCTNCCCCCTCCCCCCCTNCCCCCCCTCCACCCCCTCCTCCCNTCCCCCCTCCCCCTCCTCCCCTCCCCCCCCCCCCCTCCCCCCTCCCCCCCTCTCTCCCCCCCCTCCCCCCTNCCCTCTCCCACCCCTCCCCCCCCTCCCCCTCCCTCCCCCTCCCCCCTACCCCCCTNCCCCCCCTCCCCTNCCCAGGCCTCTCTCCCCCCCGCCTCCCCCACCTCGCCCCCGGCCCCCCTCCGCTCCGTCGTCGCCATGACGACCTCCTCCCCCGCCCCCCGCCGCCTCCTTTGAGGCCTGGTCCTACGTGGCCGATGCCCGGGCTCTCCTGGAGGAGGCTCTGGCCGAAACGTCGGCCCCGTTGCCGGCGTCGCTGCTGCGCCAGGCGGCGCTGCTCCTCGCCGTCCACGCGGCACACGGAGCCCGCAGGGGGGGCACCTCNGGGGGGGCCGGTGGGTCAACGGTGGGGTCAACGGTGGGTGGAAGGTGGTGGCGATGATGGCGACGGTGGTGGTGATTGGTGGTGAGTTGTGGTGGGGGTGGTGGGGGGGGGGGGGGGGGGGGGTGGGGGGGTGGGTNGGGGGAGGGGGGTGGTGGGGTAATGGTGGGGTCAATGGTGGGGTAATGGTGGGGTCAATGGTGGGGTCAATGGTGGGGTCAACGGTGGGGGTGGTGATGGGGTGAATGGTGAGTTTGTGTAGGGGTGGGTGGAGGGGGGGTGGGTGGGGGGGGGGTGGTGGGTGGTGGGTCAATGGTGGGGTCAACAGTGGGTCAACGGTGGGGTAACGGTGGGCGGATGGTGGTGATGATGGCGGTGGGATGGTGGGGGGTGGGGGGTGGTGGGGGTGGTGGGGGGGGAGTGGGGGAGGGGGGTGGTGGGGTCAACGGTGGGGATGGTGGGGTCAACGGTGGGGACGGTGGGGTCAACGGTGGGGTNAACGGTGGGCGGAGGTGGTGGTGGTGTGGTGATTGGATGGTGGTTGTGTGGTGGTGGGGGGGGAGTNGGGTGGGGGGGTGGGTGGTGGGGTGATGGGGTCAACGGTGTGGTGGGTCAACGGTGGGCGGACGGTGGTGATGTGGCGGTGTGGGAGGGTGTGGTGGTGTGGATGGTGTGGGGGATGGGGGGGGGATGGGGGGGGAAAGTGGTGGGGGGGTGGGGGAGTGGTGGGGTTGTGTGGTGGTGTGGGTGGTGGTGTGGGTGGTGTGGGTGGTGTGTGGGTGGGTGTGTGGGTGGGTGTCTATGTCTCTGTGTCTGCGTGTCTCTGTGT
>WFAB01001592.1:27500-102500 GCA_018977245.1 Lethenteron camtschaticum
GTAGGGTAGAGGCGGTGAGTGGTAGGGTAGAGGCGGGTGAGTGGCAGGGTGAGGCNGGGTGAGTGGTAGGGTGGAGGCAGGGTGAGTGGTAGGGTAGAGGCGGGTGAGTGGTAGGGTGGAGGCGGGTGAGTGGTAGGGTAGAGCNGGGTGAGTGTAGGGTCGAGGCAGGGTGAGTGGTAGGGTAGAGGCAGGGTGAGTGGTAGGGTAGAGGCGGGTGAGTGGTAGGGGTAGGGCNAGGTGAGTGGTAGGGTAGAGGCGGGTGAGTGGTAGGGTAGAGCGGGTGAGTGGTAGGGTAGAGGCAGGGTGAGTGGTAGGGGGAGACAGGGTGAGTGGTAGGGTAGAGCAGTGGTAGGGTAGAGGCAGTGTGGGTAGAGGCNGGGTGAGTGGTAGGGCAGTGGTAGGGTAGAGGCAGTNATAGGGTAGAGGCGGGTGAGTGGTAGGGTAGAGGCGTGAGTGGTAGGGGTAGAGGCGGGTGAGTGGTAGGGTAGAGGCAGGGTGGTAAGCGGTAGGGTAGAGGCNGGGTGAGTGGTAGAGGCAGGGTGAGTGGTAGGGTAGAGGCGGGTGAGTGGTAAGAGCGGGGTGAGTGGTAGGGTAGANGTGAGTGGTAGGGTAGGGCNGAGGTGGTAGAGGCGGGGTGAGTGGTAGGGTAGAGGCGGGGGTGAGTGGTGGGCGGGTGAGTGGTAGNGTAGTGTGGGCAGTGGTAGGGTAGTGGTAGAGGCGGNGTGAGTGGTAGAGGCAGGGTGAGTGGTAGGGCGGGTGAGTGGTAGGGCAGGTGAGTGGTAGGGTTAGTGGCAGGTGAGTGGTAGGGTAGGGTGAGTGGTAGGGTAGAGCGGGTGAGTGGTAGGGTAGAGCGGGTGAGTGGTAGGGTAGAGGCAGGTAGAGGTGAGTGGTAGGGTAGAGGCNGGNGTGAGTGGTAGGGTAGAGGCTGGTGAGTGGTAGGGTAGAGCAAGGGTGAGTGCGGGTGAGTGGTAGAGGCNGGGTGAGTGGTAGGGGTAGAGGCGGGTGAGTGGTAGGGTAGAGGCGGGTGAGTGGTAGGGTAGAGGCGGTGAGTGGTAGGGTAGAGGCGGTGAGTGGTAGGGTAGAGGCNGGGTGAGTGGTAGGGTAGAGGCGGGTGAGTGGTAGAGGTGGGGTGAGTGGTAGGGTAGAGGCGGGTGAGTGGTAGGGTAGAGGCAAGGTGAGTGAGTGTATATGTCACTGTGTACCTCTCTCCTCTGGCTCTTTCTCAGCTGTGGAATCACCAATCGTTGCTCCATCTCCTCCGCGGCAGTGTCCCCTGGACCTCTCACTGCTTTTCAAGGTAATGGTCTCTCTCTTTCTCATCGGACCTGCGGGCTCCCAATGGCCGCCTCGCGTTCATAATTGCCAGGATCTCAGAAGTGGACCCAGCAATTGTGAATCCGACACGGCCATTATGGACCAGGCAATTGTGAATCTGACACGGCCATTGTAGACCCAGCATTCGTGAAAACGACACGGCCACTGTGGTTCCAGCAATTGTGAATCCGACACGGCCATTGTGGTTCCAGCATTCGTGAAAACGACACGGCCACTGTGGGTCCAGCAATTGTGAATCTGACACGGACATTGTGGTTCCAGCAATTGTGAATCTGACACGGTCATTGTGGACCAGGCTATTGTGAATCTGACACGGCCATTGTAGACCCAGCATTCGTGAAAACGACACGGCCACTGTGCGTCCAGCAATTGTGAATCTGACACGGACATTGTGGTTCCAGCAATTGTGAATCCGACACGGCCATTGTGGTTCCAGCAATTGTGAATCTGACACGGTCATTGTGGACCCAGTAATTATGGACCCGACACGGCCATTATGGACCCGGCAATTGTAGACCCAACATGGCCATTATGAACTCGCCAATTGTGAACCCGACACGGCCATCGTGAACTCAGCACGTTGTTCTGTTCTCCTCTGTGATCAGAGAGCGACTCTGAGCCTTGGTCAAAGGTCGTAGTCCAAAGGTTGCCGTCGGCTGGAGAGAGCAGCGTCCCCGTGACGGAGCTCCGCGACAAGACCATGGGCCCTGCAACGGAGCTCTACGAGGGGACCACGAGTCCTGTGACACTGCTCCACCATGCTGAAGCCAAGGACTCTTCAACCGAACTCCACAGTGAGACCAAGAGTCTCGTGACAGAGATGCGTGGTGAGAACAAGGGGCTTGTGGAAGAGCTCCATGACGAAAGCAATGACCAGATGATGGAGCTCCACGGTGAGACCAAGGGCCCTGTGACGGAGCTCGACGAGGAGGCCGTGGGCTCCCTGATGGAGCATCTGAGCGACTGGAACTTCCCAATCTTTGACCTCGTGGAGCTCACTGGGGAACCTGCGGCTCCGTGCTCAGCCGGGTGAGACGGCCATCTTGAAACCCACACGGCCATCGTGAAACCAACACGGCCATCGTGAACCTGACACGGCCATTGTGAACCCCACACGTCCATCGTGAACCCCACACGGCCATCGTGAACCACACACGGTTATCATGAAATCCACACAGCCATCGTGAACCCACTCGGCCATCTTGAATCTCACACGGTTATCATGAAATCCACACAGCCATCGTGAACCCACTCGGTCATCTTGAACCCCACACGGCCATCGTGAACCACACACGGTTATCGTGAACATGACACGGCCATCTTGAACCACACACGGCCATCGTGAACCACACACGGCCATCGTGAACATGACACGGCCATCTTGAACCACACACGGCCATCGTGAACATGACACGGCCATCTTGAACCACACACGGCCATCGTGAACCCCTCACGGCCATCATGAACCCCACACGGCCATCTTGAACCCCACACGGCCATCGTGAACCCACACGGCCATCGTGAACCACACACGGTTATCATGAAATCCACACGGCCATCTTGAACCCCACACGGCCATCTTGAACCCCACACGGCCATCTTGAACCCCACACGGCCATCGTGAACCCACTCGGCCATCTTGAACCCCACACGGCCATCTTGAACCCCACACGGCCATCTTGAACCCCACACGGCCATCTTGAACCCCACACGGCCATCGTGAACCCACTCGGCCATCTTGAACCCCACACGGCCATCTTGAACCCCACACGGCCATCTTGAACCCCACACGGCCATCCTGAACCCCACACGGCCATCGTGAACCTCACACGGCCATCTTGAACCACACACGGCCATCGTGAACCCCACACGGCCATCTTGAACCCCACACGGCCATCCTGAACCCCACACGGCCATCGTGAACCTCACACGGCCATCTTGAACCTGACACGGCCATCTTGAACCCTACACGACCATCATGAACACCACACGGCCATCTTGAACCCCACACGGCCATCTTGAACCCCACATGGCCATCGTGAACCCCACACGGCCATCATGAACCTGACACGGCCATCGTGAACCCCTGCTGATGCTACTGCTGCTGCTAGATGGCGTTCCAGCTGTTTGAAGACACCGGCCTCTTTGAGATCTTCAAGATCCCCGTGGCGGAGTTCACGAGATTCTTCCACGCCCTGGAGAGCGGGTACCGCGACGTCGCATGTACGCGGGGAGAGACACGGAGACACGGGGAGATAGACACGGGGAGACACGGAGACACGCGGAGAGAGACACGGGGAGAGACACGCGGGGGGAGAACGGAGACACGGGGAGAGACACGCGGGGGGAGACACGGGGACACGCGGGGAGAGAGACAGAGAGACACGGAGAGAGAGACACGGAGACAGCGGGGAGAGAGACACGGAGAGACACGCGGGGAGAGAGACACGGAGGAGAGACACGGGGAGACACGCGGATAGAGACACGGAGACACGAAGACAGGGAGACACGGGGAGAGTTCACAGATTCTCCACGCCCTGGAGACGCGGGTACCGCGACGTCGCATGTACGCGGAGAGACACGGAGACACGGGGAGAGAGACACGGAGANGGGGAGAGACACGGAGAGAGAGAGACACAGAGAGAGACACGGAGACACAGAGACACGGAGACACNGGGAGAGACACGGAGAGACACGGAGACACGGAGACACGAAGGGAGAGACACGNAGAGAGACACGGGGAGAGACACGGAGACAGGGAGAGAGACACGGAGAGAGACACGGAGAGAGAGACAGAGAGACACGGAGAGAAAGACACGGAGAGAGACAGAGAGACACAAGAAGACAGAGAGACACGTGGAGAGAGAGACACGGGAAGACAGGGAGACACGGGGAGACTCAGGGAGACACGGGGAGACAGGGAGAGACACGGAGACACGGGGAGAGACTCAGGGTGACAGAGAGACACGCGGGGAGATAGGGAGACACACGGGGAGAGAGACACGGAGAGAGAGACACGCAGGGAGACAGAGAGACACGGGGAGACACGGGGAGATTCACGAATTCTTCCAGCCCTGGAGAGCGGGTACACAACGTCGCATGTACGCAGGGAGAGACACGGTGACACGGGAAGACACGGAGACACGGGGAGACACGGGGACACGCGGGAGAGAGACAGAGAGAGAGACACGNAGGGAGACAAAGAGAGAGAGAGACAGAGACACGGGGAGAGAGACAGGGAGAGAGACACGGGGAGAGAGACACAGAAAGAGACACACGGGGGGAGACACGGAGAGAGATGGGGAGAGACACGGGGAGAGAGACACAGGGAGAGAGAGACAGGGACACGGGAGAGACACGCGGGAGAGAACGGGGAGACACGCGGGGAGAGACGCGGGGGAGAGACAGGGACACGCGGAGAGAGAGACACNGGGAGACACGGAGACACGGGAGAGAGACACGGGAGAGGAGGGGGCTAGAGAGACACGGGGAGAGGAACGGGGAGAGACGCGTGTGTGTGTGTGTTGTGTGTGTGTACTGTGTGTGTNNGTGTGTGTATTGTGTGTGTGTGTGTGTNTGTGCTGTGTGTGTGTGTGTGTGGGNGTACTNTGTGTGTGTGTTGTGNTGTGTGTGTGGTAGTAGTGTGTTTGTGAGACTGTGTGTGTGTGTGNCNGTGTTTGTGTGTTGTGTGTTGTGTGTGTGTGTGTACTGTGTGTGTGTGCTGTGTGTGNTGTGNGTGTGTGTGTGTGTTGTGTGTACTGTGTGTGTGTTGTTGTGNGTAATGTTCTCNGTTGTGTNNACACTGTGGTGTTGTGCNGTGTGTGTGGAATGNNGTGTGTGTGNGACNGTGTGTNTGTGTNTGTGTGTGTGTGTGTACTGTGTTGTGTGTGTGTGTGTGTGTGTGTGTGTGTGTGTTGTGTGGTGTGTGTGTGTGTGCTTGGTGGTGATAACTGTATGCGTGTTGTGGCNGTGTGTTGTTNTGTGTGTGTTGTGTGTGTNCNGTTGTGTGCTGTGTGTGNACTGTGTGTGTGTGTGTACTGTGTGTGTACTTGTGTGCTGTGTGTTGTGTGNACTTGTTGGTGTGTGCTGGTGTGTGTACTACGCTGTGTGTGTGTACNGTGTGTGTGTGTCACTGTGTGTGTGGGTGTGTGTTGTGTACTATGTTGTGTGATACTGTGTGTGTGTGTGTATATGTNCTGTGTGTGTTAGTCTGTGNGTGNGTGTGTGTACANGTNCTGTGTGTGTGTGTGACAGGCNGTGTGTGTNNTGTGTGTGNACAGGCNGTGTGTGTGNATGNACTTGTGTTCTTGTNTGTGTGTNNANTGTGTGTGTGTGTACTGTGTGNGTGTACTGTGTGTACTNTGTGTGNACTTTGTTGTGTGNACTGTNTGTATATTGTGTATGTGTGTGTGTGACTGTGTGTGTTCGTGACNGTAGTGTGTGTGNCTTGTGTGAGTGTCTTGTGTGTGTGTGTGTGTGTGTNGTGTACTGTGTGTGTCTTGTGTGTACTGTGTGTGTACTTGTGTGTACTGTGTGTGCACTGTGTGTGTACTGTTGTGTGTACTGTNTGTGTACTGTGTGTGTACTGTTGTGTACTGTGTGCTGGNGTGTGTACTGTGTGTGTAGACCACAACCGAGTACACGCTGCTGACGTTCTGCACGGGGTGTGGTACCTCGCGACGCAGCCCGTGCCGGGTCTGCAGGACAATACCTCCTGCCAGCACGGATCCTGTGATTCGGGTACATCACACATACACATGTACACACACATACACATACACAATGTACATACACACACACACGTACATACGTGTACACACACACAAATACACACACACACGTACATACACACACGCACACACACGCACACTGTCACACGTACACACACACGTACACACACACGCACAGACGTCNCACACACACGCACGCACACACGTACACACACACACGTACATACACACACATACACACACACACATGTACACAGACGCACACGTACGCACAGACGCACACACGTACGCACACGCACACACACGTACACACACACACAGACACACACACACACACGTACACAACACAACAACAACCGCCATTCGCCACTAAGTGGCGGTGACGTCACCACGACGCTTGTGCCAGGCCATGTGCACGTTGAGGCCACGTGAAGTGTCGAACGCCCGCTGGCAGGAGGTCACGGGGCAGACCCAGCAGGTGCCACGAGTCAACTGACTGAGATGACCGAGATGACTGGCTGATGCACCACCTGTGCCCCTACTGTGCCAACTTGCTGGGTAGATCAGCTTCACGGTCGGTCCTGGTGTCAAGGACATGGGCCCACATCCGCTGTTCCGTCACTATATAGTCCAGCAGATGTGCTTGCTTGGACCCGCCATGCACAAACATCTCACAGCCTCCTACCGTTGTTATTGAGCTGATCTGGCCCATGCCTTCCAATCACTCCAGACCAGATGCCACATCATGACCAACTAAGGCATCGAAGTCACCCAACAAGATGACTCTGTCCCGAGGGGCCACTTTAGCTGGCACCTGTGACAGGTCATAGAAGGCATCTGACTCATCGGCCTTGCCTGCATCCCTCCACGGATGTTCGTCTTCGGTGGGGGCTTAAGTAACCACGACCACCACTCCTCGCCTCCGGTTGATGGGAAGGCGAGCCCAAAGTAGCCTTGGGCTTACAGCTTCCCACACCTCACCGCCACGCACCCACGCCCCCTTCATTATTTTGTTCAGAAGAAGAGCCACACCCTGTTGTTTGGCAGTCTCCTGCCCCGAGTAGAGGACTGTCCACCCCTCATGGTGGCAGGAGCCAGAGCCGGTCCACCGGACCTCCTGAATGCCGCAAAGATCCAGGCGGTACCGGTCCAGCTCCCGACAGAGAAGTGGCAGCTTCTCCTCCGCAGTGAGCGTTCGAACATTCCACGTGGCCACCCGTAGTGGCTTTTTGTAATTTCCGCCATTCGCCATTAAGTGGCAGTGACGTCACTACGACGCTTGTGCCAGGCCATGTGCACCTTGAGGCTACCACGTGAAGTGTCGAACGCCCGCTGGCAGGAGGTCACGGGGCAGACCCAGCAGGTGCCACGGGTCGACTGACCGAGATGACCGAGATGACTGGCTGATGCACCACCTGTGCCCCCTACTGTGCCAACTCGCTGTGCTTTAGCCACCCGGCGCTCCGCTCGTTGTTGTGAGCGTCGCTCCTCCGCCCTCCGTTGTTGTTGGAGGGCGACCGCCTCCAACTGCCCAGTAGCGTCCTTCACGAGCCTCCTCCACAGAGGCCGATCTTGACACCGCTGGTACCAGTCATCGACAGTATGTGTGTGTGTACTCTACAGTATGTGTACTTTGTGTAACCTGCAGACTCAGACAGCAGCATCACCGCTGGTGCCACCACTCCTCCCACCACCACCACCAGCACCACCACCAGCACCACCACCACCACCAGCAGGGCCGGGGTGGGGCTGTGGGGGGGGCTGTGGGGGGCTGGGGTGGGGGCTGGGGGGTGGGGGCTGGGGGGTGGGGCTGTGGGGGGGCTGGGGTGGGGGCTGGGGGGGTGGGTGCGATGGCTGCGCTGGCGACTGCGATGCCTGCGCTGGAGTTGCTGGCGCTGTTTGTGGCGGCAGCGGTCCACGACTACGACCACCCGGGGCGCAGCAACTCGTTCCTGGTGGAGACCGGGGACGACAAGGTGAGTCCACCATCATCATCACCAACATCATCATTACCATCATTACCACCACCACCATCATTACCATCATTACACCATCACCATCATTACCACCATCATCATCATTACCATCATCACCATCATCATTACCACCACCACCATCATCATCATCACCATCATTACCATCATCATCATCATCACCACCATCATTACCACCACCACCATCATCATCATCATCACCATCATCATCATCACCATCATCATCACCACCATCATCATCATCACCATCATTACCACATCATCATCATCACCATCATCATCACCACCATCATCATCATCACCATCATTACCACATCACCATCATCATTACACCACCACCATCATCATCACCATCACCATCATCACTATCATCATCACCATCACCACCACCATCACCACCATCATCATCATCATCACCAACATCACCATTACCATCATTACCACCACCACCATCATTACCATCACCATCACCATCATTACCATCAATACCATCATCATCACCATCATCATCACCACCACCATCATCACCACCATCATCATCATCATCACCACCATCATCATCATTATCAACATCATCACCATCAACATCATCATTACCACTATCATCATCATCATCACCACCATCATCATCATCATCACCATCACCATCATCACCATCATCATCATCAACATCACCATCATCATTATCACCATCATCACATCACCACCATCATCATCATCACATCATCACCATCAACATCATCATTACCATCATCACCACCATCACCACCACCACACTCACCCCTACCCTCTACCCTCTACCCCCCCAGGCGTTGCTCTACAATGACCGCTCCGTGCTAGAGAACCACCACCACCACCACACTCACCACCATCACACTCATCATCACCACACTCACCCCCACCCCTACCCTCTACCCTCCTACCTACAGGCATTGCTCTACAACGACCGCTCCGTGCTAGAGAACCACCACCACACTCACCACCACACTCACCCCTACCCCTACCCCCTCTACCTACAGGCGTTGCTCTACAACGACCGCTCCGTGCTAGAGAACCACCACCACCACCACACTCACCATCACCCTCACCACCCCCTCTACCTACAGGCATTGCTCTACAACGACCGCTCCGTGCTAGAGAACCACCATCACCACACTCACCACACTCACCACACTCACCACCACACTCACCCCCCCTACCCCCTANCCCCCCCCAGGCGTTACTCTACAACGACCGCTCCGTGCTAGAGAACCACCACCACCACCACCACACTCACCACACTCACNATCACCACACTCACCACCACCACCACCACACTCACCATCACCACACTCACCACCACCACACTCACCACACTCACCCCACCCCTACCCTCTACCCCTCTACCCCCCTACCCTCTACCCCTACCCTCCTACCCCTCTACCTACAGGCATTGTTCTACAACGACCGCTCCGTGCTAGAGAACCACCACCACCACCACACTCACCATCACCCTCACCACCCCTCTACCTACAGGCATTGTTCTACAATGACCGCTCCGTGCTAGAGAACCACCACCACCACCACACTCACCATCACCCTCACCACCCCTCTACCTACAGGCGTTGCTCTACAATGACCGCTCCGTGCTAGAGAACCACCACCACCACCACACTCACCATCACCCTCACCACCCCTCTACCTACAGGCATTGCTCTACAATGACCGCTCCGTGCTAGAGAACCACCACCACCACCACACTCACCATCACCCTCACCACCCCTCTACCTACAGGCATTGCTCTACAATGACCGCTCCGTGCTAGAGAACCACCACGCTTCCGCCTCGTGGCGTCTGCTGCTGTCCCGTCCGGGTCTCAACTTCTTGGCGGGGCTGGAGCGCTCCGAGTTTCGCCGCGTTCGTTTTCTCGTGCTGGAAGCCGTGCTCGCTACGGACCTACAGAGGCACTTTCACTTCCTAGGAGACCTCGACGCCAGGGTAAGGGTGGTGTGTGGTGTGTGTGTGTGGTGTGTGTGTGGTGTGTGTGTGTGTGGTGTGTGTGTGTGTTCGCTTTCTCGTGCTGGAAGCCGTGCTCGCTACGGATCTACAGAGGCACTTTCACTTCCTAGGAGACCTCGACGCCAGGGTAAGGGTGGTGTGTGTGTGTGTGTGTGGTGTGTGTGTGGTGTGTGTGGTGTGTGTGTGGTGGTGTGTGTGTGTGGTGTGTGTGTGNTGTGTGTGGTGTGTTGTGGTGTGGGTGTGTNGTGTGTGTGTGTGTGTGTGTGGTGTGTGTNGTNTGTGGTGTGTGTGTGGTGTGTGTGTGGTGTGTGTGGTGTGTGTGTGTGGTGTGTGTGGTGTGTGTGGTGTGTGTGGTGGGCTACATGGTGGCAGTTTTGGGGGAGTGGTGGTGGCAGTGGTGGTGTTGGTGGTGTTGGTGGTGATGGTGGCGGTGGTGGTGGTGGTAATGGTGGTGATGGCGGCGGCGGCGGTGGCGATGGCGGTGGTGGTGGTGGTGATGGTGGTAGTGGCGTTGGTGGTGGCGGTGGCGTTGGTGGTGTGGCGGTGGTGATGATGATGATGGTGATGATGGTGGTGATGATGATGATGGTGATGATGTTGGTGGAATCTGCGTCTTCTGCAGATGGGTTCTGCGGCTGACGGTGGTGGTGGCGGTGGTGGCGACAGCGGTGGCGGTGGTGGTGGCGTTGGTGGTGTTGGTGGTGGCGGTGGTGGTGGCGGTGGTGGTGGCGTTGGTGGTGCTGGTGATGGTGGTGGTGATGATGGTGGTGGATCTGTATCTTCTGCAGATGGGTTCTGTGGCTGACGGTGGTGGTGGTGGCAGCAGCGGCAGCGGTGGTGGCGTTGGTGGTGGCGTTGGTGGTGGCGGTGGTGGCGTTGGTGGTGGCGTTGTTGGTGGTGGCGGTCTGGACTGGACGTGCGAGGTGGACCGCCTGCTCGTGTCCCAGCTGTGCATCAAGTTGGCCGACGTGAGCGGCCCCACCAAGAAGCGGACGCTGCACCTGCGCTGGACGCAGAGCATCGCCAGCGAGTTCTACGCACAGGTGAGGCGGTCACAGGTGTGAGGTGGTCACAGGTGAGTTAGGTGATCACAGGTGAGGCGGTCACAGGTGTGAGGTGATCACAGGTGAGAGGTGATCACAGGTGAGGCGATCATAGGTGAGGTGGTCACAGGTGAGGCGGTCACAGGTGAGAGGTGATCACAGGTGAGGCGATCATAGGTGAGGTGGTCACAGGTGAGGGGTCACAGGTGAGGTGGTCATAGGTGAGGTGGTCACAGGTGTGAGGCGATCACAGGTGAGGCGAATTCTACGCACAGGTGAGAATCACTCACAGGTGAGATTCTCACAGGTGAGGCGAGTTCTACGCACAGGTGAGGTGATCACAGGTGAGATAGGTGAGGCGGTCACAGGTGTGAGGTGATCACAGGTGAGGTAGGTGAGGTGATCACAGGTGAGGTTGTCACAGGTGTGAGGTGATCATAGGTGAGATAGGTGAGGTGATCACAGGTGAGGCGATCACAGGTGAGGTTGTCACAGGTGAGGTGATCACAGGTGAAATAGGTGAGGTGGTCACAGGTGAGGTGATCACAGGTGAGGCAATCACAGGTGAGGTGGTCACAGGTGAGATAGATGAGGTGATCTCACAGGTGAGGTGGTCACAGGTGAGGTGATCATAGGTGAGATAGGTGAGGTGATCACAGGTGAGGTGGTCACAGGTGAGGTGGTCACAGGTGAGATAGGTGAGGTGATCACAGGTGAGGTGGTCACAGGTGAGGTGATCACAGGTGAGGCGATCACAGGTGAGGCGAGTTCTACGCACAGGTGAGAATCATTCACAGGTGAGGTGATCACAGGTGAGGCGATCTCACAGGTGAGACGAGTTCTACGCACAGGTGAGATGATCACAGGTGAGGCTCTAACAGGTGAGATTCACACCGTTGGAACCTCATTTGCCAGTAGCAACATATGATAATTGTTTTTTGACCCTTCTATCTGGCAACAAAACTGACACCGTTTTTTGACACGAGGAGTCGTGTTTGCATCGACCACAAAACCTGCGGTGACGCCAAAAGGCGCCTTTTGGCGTCATCTGGTCCAACACCCTCCCCTCTCCTCCTCCCCCCTCCTCCTCCTCCTCCTCCTCCCCTCCCCCCTCCCCCCCTCCCCCCCTCCCCCACCCCCAGGGGGACGAGGAGTGTCTTCTGGGTCTGCCCGTGAGCTCCTTCATGAGTCGAGATCGCCCCGATTTGGCGCGTCTGCAAGACTCGTTCATCGTCACACCCCGTGTCTCACCCCCTCACCCCCTCCCTCCCTTTCCCCCCACCCCCCTCCCCCCCTCCCCCCACCCCCCACCCCCCACCCCCCCAGGGGGACGAGGAGTGTCTTCTGGGTCTCCCCGTGAGCTCCTTCATGAGCCGCGAACGCCCCGATCTGGCGCGTCTACAAGACTCGTTCATCGTCACACACCGTGTCTCACCCCCCCTCACCCCCCCTCACCCCCCTCACCCCCCACCCCCACCCCCCCTCCCCCCCACCCCCCTCCCCCCCACCCCCCAGGGGGACGAGGAGTGTCTTCTGGGTCTGCCCGTGAGCTCCTTCATGAGTCGAGATCGGCCCGATCTGGCGCGTCTGCAAGACTCGTTCATCGTCACACACCGTGTCTCACCCCCCCCACCCCCTCCCTCCCCCTCCCCCCGCCCCCCACCCCCTCCCCCCCTCCCCCCTCCCCCCACCCCCCCCAGGGGGACGAGGAGTGTCTTCTGGGTCTGCCCGTGAGCTCCTTCATGAGCCGAGATCGCCCGAGTTGGCGCGTCTGCAAGACTCGTTCATCGTCCACATCGTGTCTCACCCCCCTCACCCCCCACCCCCTCCCCCCCCCTCCCCCACCCCCCCACCCCCCCAGGGGGACGAGGAGTGTCTTCTGGGTCTGCCCGTGAGCTCCTTCATGAGCCGAGATCGGCCCGAGTTGGCGCGTCTGCAAGACTCGTTCATCGTCACACATCGTGTCTCACCCCCCCCCACCCCCTCCCCCACCCCCCCCCCCCCTCCCCCCACCCCCCTCCCCACCCCCACCCCCCCAGGGGGACGAGGAGTGTCTTCTGGGTCTGCCCGTGAGCTCCTTCATGAGCCGCGAACGCCCCGATCTGGCGCGTCTGCAAGACTCGTTCATCGTCACACACCGTGTCTCACCCCCCCTCACCCCCCCTCACCCCCCCTCACCCCCACCCCCCCACCCCCCTCCCCCCCACCCCCCCTCCCCCACCCCCCAGGGGGACGAGGAGTGTCTTCTGGGTCTGCCCGTGAGCTCCTTCATGAGTCGAGATCGGCCCGATCTGGCGCGTCTGCAAGACTCGTTCATCGTCACACACCGTGTCTCACCCCCCCCACCCCCTCCCTCCCCCTCCCCCACCCCCCCACCCCCCTCCTCCCCACCCCCCTCACCCCCCAGGGGGACGAGGAGTGTCTGCTGGGTCTCCCCGTGAGCTCCTTCATGAGCCGAGATCGCCCCGAGTTGGCGCGTCTGCAAGACTCGTTCATCGTCCACATCGTGTCGCCCCTCGCCGCAGCCTACCAGCGCGCGGGACTCATGCCCGGGGGGGTCACGGGGGGGGGGAGGAGGGGGGGGAGGGGCGGGGGGAGGGGGGGAGGAGGGGGGAGGAGGGGGAGGGGCGGGGGGGAGGAGGAGGGGGGGGAGGGGAGCGAGGAGGTGGGTGAAACGGAGGAGGAGGCGGCACTCACTGGCTCAGGAACTGAGGGTTTGGTCTGGTCTGGTGCACCTAGCCTGGCACAGCCTGGTGCACGTAGCCTGGTGCACGTAGCCTGGCACAGCCTGGAGCACGTAGCCTGGTGCACGTAGCCTGGCACAGCCTGACTCACCTGGCCTGACTCACCTGGCCTGACTCACCTGGCCTGGTGCACGTAGCCTGGCTCAGGAACTGACTCACCTGGCCTGGTGCACGTAGCCTGGCACAGCCTGACTCACCTGGTGCACGTAGCCTGGCACAGCCTGGAGCACCTAGCCTGGTGCACGTAGCCTGGCACAGCCTGACTCACCTGGCCTGACTCACTGGCCTGACTCACCTGGCCTGGTGCACGTAGCCTGGCTCAGGAACTGACTCACCTGGCCTGGTGCACATAGCCTGGCACAGCCTGACTCACCTGGTGCACGTAGCCTGGTGCACGTAGCCTGGTGCACCTGGCCTGGCACAGCCTGGTGCACGTAGCCTGGCACAGCCTGACTCACCTGGCCTGGTGCACCTAGCCTGGCACAGCCTGATTTACCTGGCCTGGTGTACCTAGCCTGGCACAGCCTGACTCACCTGGCTTGGTGCACGTAGCCTGGCACAGCCTGGTGCACGTAGCCTGGCACAGCCTGACTCACCTGGCCTGACTCACCTGGCCTGGTGCACCTAGCCTGGCACAGACTGGTGCACCTGGCCTGGTGCACCTAGCCTGGTGCACCTAGCCTGGTGCACCTAGCCTGGTGCACCTAGCCTGGTGCACACAGCCTGGTGCACCTAGCCTGGTACACCTAGCCTGGTACACACAGCCTGGTGCACCTAGCCTGGTGCACACAGCCTGGTGCACCTAGCCTGGTGCACCTAGCCTGGTGCACCTGGCCTGGTGCACCTGGCCTGGTGCACCTGGCCTGGTGCACCTGGCCTGGTGCACCTGGCCTGGTGCACCTAGCCTGGTGCACCTGGCCTGGTGCACCTAGCCTGGTGCACCTGGCCTGGTGTACCTGGCCTGGTGCACCTGGCCTGGTGCACCTGGCCTGGTGCACCTGGCCTGATGCACCTGGCCTGGTGCACCTGGCCTGGTGCACCTGGCCTGGTGCACCTAGCCTGGTGCACCTGGCCTGGTGCACCTGGCCTGGTGCACCTGGCCTGGTGCACCTGGCCTGGTGCACCTGCCTGGTGCACCTGGCCTGGTGCACCTGGCCTGGTGCACCTGGCCTGGTGCACCTGGCCTGGTGCACCTGGCCTGGTGCACCTGGCCTGGTGCACCTAGCCTGGTGCACCTGCCTGGTGCACCTAGCTGGTGCACCTAGCCTGGTGCACCTGGCCTGGTGCACCTAGCCTGGTGCACCTGCCTGGTGCACCTGGCCTGGTGCACCTGGCCTGGTGCACCTGGCCTGGTGCACCTGGCCTGGTGCACCTAGCCTGGTGCACCTAGCCTGGTGCACCTGGCCTGGTGCACCTAGCCTGGTGCACCTAGCCTGGTGCACCTGGCCTGGTGCACCTAGCCTGGTGCACCTAGCCTGGTGCACCTAGCCTGGTCACCAGCCTGGTGCACCTAGCCTGGTGCACCTAGCCTGGTGCACCTGGCCTGGTGCACCTAGCCTGGTGCACCTGGCCTGGTGCACCTGGCCTGGTGCACCTGGCCTGGTGCACCTAGCCTGGTGCACCTGGCCTGGTGCACCTAGCCTGGTGCACCTGGCCTGGTGCACCTAGCCTGGCACAGCCTGACTCACCTGGCCTGTACCCCCCCCCTCACCCCCCTCACCCCTCCCCCCATTACCCCCCCCCCACACCCCCACCCCCCACCCCCCTCTCACCCCACCCCTCCCCTCCACCTCCCCCCCATTACCCCCCCCTTCCCCCCTTCCCCCCTCACCCCCACCCACTTGACCCTCTCACCCCCACCCCTATCCCCCCTCCCCCATGCCCCCTCCTCCTCCCCCCACGTGATGCAGATGACGATGAAGAAAAGAATGACGATGATGATGACGAAGATGACGATGATGACGATGATGATGACGACGATGATGATGACGAAGATGGCGATGATGACGAAGATGATGATGGCGATGAGGAGGAGGTGAGCTACCCGCTGCTGGAACAGCTGGCGGAGAACCACGCCATGTGGAGACGCATCCTGGAGATGGAGCAGCAGCAGCAGCAGCAGCAGCAGCAGGAGCAGCAGCAGCAGCAGCAGCAGCAGCAGCAGCAGGAGCAGCTGCAGCAGGAGCAGCAGGAGCAGCAGGAGCAGCAGCAGCAGCAGCAGGAACAGGACAACAGCAGCAGCAGGAGCAGCAGCAGCAGCAGCAGGAACAGCAGCAGCAGCAACAGCAGGAACAGCAGCAGCAGCAGCAGGAACAGGAACAACAGCAGCAGCAGCAGCAACAGCAGCAGCAGCAGCAGCAGCAACAGCAGGAACAGGAACAACAGCAGCAGCAGCAGGAACAGCAGCAGCAGCAGCAGGAACAGGAACAACAGCAGCAGCAGGAACAGCAGCAGCAGCAGCAGGAGCAGCTGCAGCAGGAGCAGGAGCAGCAGCAGCAGCAGGAACAGCAGCAGCAGCAACAGCAGCAGCAGCAGCAGCAGGAACAGGAACAACAGCAGAAGCACAGCAGCAGCAGCAGCAGCAGGAACAGCAGCAGCAGCAGCAGCAACAGCAGCAGCAGCAGCAGCAGCAGGAACAACAACAGCAGCAGCAGCAGCAGGAACAGCAGCAGCAGCAGCAGCAGCAGCAGCAGCAGGAGCAGCAGCAGCAGCAGCAGCAGCAGCAGCAGGAGCAGCAGCAGCAGGAACAGCAGCAGCAGCAGGAACAGCAGCAGCAGCAGCAGAGCAGCAGCAGCAGCAGCAGCAGGAGCAGCAGCAGCAGGAGCAGCAGCAGCAGCAGGAGCAGCAGCAGCAGCAGGAGCAGCAGCAGCAGCAGCAGCAGGAGCAGCAGCAGCAGCAGGAGCAGCAGCAGCAGGAACAGCAGCAGCAGCAGCAGCAGGAGAAGGTTGAGAAGGAACGGCAGCAGCAGCAGGAGAAGCGGCAGCAGCTGCTGCAGCAGCAGCGGCAGGAGCAGCAGCAGGAGAAGCAGGAGAAGAAACGGCAGCAGCAGCAACAGCGGCAGCAGCAGCAGGAGAAGCGGCAGCAGCAGCTGCTGCAGCAGCAGCAGGAGAAGCAGGAAAAGGAACGGCAGCAGCAGCAGCGGGAGAAGCAGGAGAAGGTTGAGAAGGAACGGCAGCAGCAGTGGCAGCAGCAGCTGCAGCAGCAGCAGCAGGAGAAGGTTGAGAAGGAACGGCAGCAGCAGCAGGAGAAGCGGCAGCAGCAGCAGCAGCAGCAGCAGCGGCAGGAGCAGCAGCAGGAGAAGGTTGAGAAGGAACAGCAGCAGCAGCAGGAGAAGCAGGAGAAGGAACGGCAGCAGCAGTGGCAGCAGCAGCAGCGGCAGCAGCAGCAGCAGCAGGAACAGCAACAGCAGCAGCAGCGGCAGCAGGAGAAGCAGAAGGAACGGCAGCAGCAGCGGCAGCAGCAGCTGCTGCAGCGGCAGCTGCTGCTGCTGCAGGAGAAGGTTGAGAAGGAACGGCAGCAGCAGCAGGAGAAGGAGAAGCAGGAGAAGGAACGGCAGCAGCAGCAGCGGCAGCAGCAGCAGCAGCTGCAGCAGCAGGAGAAGGAACGGTGGCAGCAGAAGGAACGGTGGCACCAGCAGCAGGATAAGGAATGGTGGCAGCAGCAGAAGAAACGGCAGCAGCAGGAGGAGAAGGAACGACGGCAGCAGCTGCAGCAGCAGCAGGAGGAGAAACAGCAGTGGCAGCAGCTGCTGCAGCAGCAGCCGCAGCAGCAGCAGCCGCAGCAGCAGCAGCAGCAGCGGCAGCATCAGCATCAACAGCAGCAGCAGCGGCAACAACGGCAGCTGCTGCAGCAGCAACGGCAGCTGCAACAGCAGCAGCAGCAGCAACAGCTGCAGCAGCAGCGGCAAAAACGGCAGCAGCAGCAGCAGCAAGGAGGAGGAGGAACGGCAGCAGGAGGAGGAACGGCGGCGGCGGCAGCAGGAGCAGCAGGAGGAGGAGGAGGAGGAAGAGAAACGGCAGCAGCAGCAGCAGCAGGAGGAAGAGGAGGAGGAGGAGGAACGGCAGCAGGAGGAGGAACGGCGGCGGCGGCAGCAGGAGCAGCAGGAGGAGGAGGAGGAGGAAGAGAAACGGCAGCAGCAGCAGCAGCAGCAGCAGCAGGAGGAAGAGGAAGAGGAGGAACGGCAGCAGGAGGAAGAGAAACAGCGGCAGCAGGAGCAGGAGGAGGAATGGTGGTGCCAGGAAGAGTAGCAGAATGTATCACCATCATCATCATCATCACTACCATTATCATCATCATCACTATCATCATCACCACCATCACCACCACCATCACACCATCATCATCATCATCATCATCATCACCACCATCACCATCATCACCACCATCACTCACCACCACTACCACCATCACCACCACCATCACCACCACCACCACTGCCACCACCATCACCACCACCACCATCTCTATCACCACCTCCACCACCACCATCACCACCACCATCATCACCACCATCATTATCACCACCACCACCACCACCATCACCACCACCATCATCACCACCATCATCATCACCACCACCACCACCACCACCATCACCACCACCACCACTACCAACACCATCACCACCACCATCACCACCACCATCACCACCACCACCATCACCACGATCACCACACGACCATCACCATCATCACCACCTCACCAAACATCACCACCATCACCACCATCCCACCATCACCACCATCACCACCATCACCACCATCACCATCACTCTTGGTGCTTATCAAACCGAAGGTTCCACTCCACAGCAGCGAGCGTCGTTTCAAATGTCCTTGCCCCGGCCACGGGAACGTGGAATGTGTCCGGCACTGGCTGAGTGGTCAGACACGACGGGGTGGAGATGGGGTGGGGGGTTGTTTGTGGATTTCTTAAAAAGTTATTTTAATTGCATCGCAAATTCCACGCAAATCTGCCGTGATCGTTACGTGTATATTTTTAGACGAAAGTGGATTGTAACCCGTTTTTATCGAGTGTGCAAAAGCAATGTTCATCAAGGCGAGGGTTTGTAAGAGTTTCTTAGTATTTTACCCTGAGCCGACTCACACAGAGACCCACTGGCTCACACAGAGACTCACTGATTCACACACTCACTGATTCACACACTCACTGACTCACACACACTCACACACTGATTCACACACTCACTGACTCACACACTCACTGACTCACACACTCACTGATTCACACAGAGACCCACTGGCTCATACAAAGACCCACTGATTCACACAGAGACTCACTGGCTCACACAGAGACCCACTGATTCACACACTCACTGACTCACACACTCACTGACTCACACAGAGACTCACTGATTCACACACTCACTGATTCACACAGAGACTCACTGACTCGCACACACACTCACAACAACAACCGCCTTTCGCCATTATGTGGCGGTGACGTCACCACGGCGCTTGTGCCAGGCCATGTGCACATTGAGGCCACGTGAAGTGTCGAACGCCGCTGGCAGGAGGTCACGGGGCAGATCCAGCAGGTGCCACGGGTCGACTGACCGAGATGAGTGGCCAATGCGTCACCTGTGCCCCCTACTGTGCCAACTTGCTGTGCTTTTGCCACCCGGCGCTCCGCTCGTTGTTGTGAGCATCGCTCCTCCGCCCTCCGTTGTTGTTGGAGGGCGACTGCCTCCAACTGCCCAGTAGCGTCCTTCACGAGCCTCCTCCACAGAGGCCGATCTTGACACCGCTGGTACCAGTCATCGGCAAGTCCACTCAGCTCCACGTCCTCCTGTACCACATCACTCCATCTCTTCTCTAGCCCGTGCCGCGCCCGTTTAGCCCCCTCGATCCGGTCGAACAAAAGCTGTTTAGGCATGCGGTGGCTGGGCATGCGGGCTACATGACCCAGCCAACGCAGCCTTGCCTGCCGGAGGCGCTCACCGATGGGACTTTGCCCAGATCTTTCAAGGATTTGTGAGCTCCTCACACAATCCATCCTAGTTAAACCCAGGATGGATCGTAGGCAGGCCAGCCTAAATGTTTACAACCGGCGAAGATGCTCCATTAGGGGGTCCACGTTTCGCAAGCGTAGAGAAGGGAGGGAATGACCGTGGCCGAGAAGACCTGAAGCTTCGTGCGGAGCGACAGACCAGGTAGCTTCCACACAGCGTTACGCAACCGATGAAAAGATATTGCCGCTCGACTGATTCTGAGTGAGACCTCTGCTGTTAAACTGGAGCCGGTCATAAGCACACTACCCAGGTATGGGAAACTCTCCACTCTCTCCACAACTGCCCATCACCGATTGGGAGTTGTGGGGGTGGAGTGTCCGATGGTACAAAATACCCAGGCAGGTGCTTCGTTTTGGTGGAGCTGATGGTAAGGCCCCACCTCTTAGTGGCACGCTCCAGTCTCAGCAGCAGCGTCTCCAACTCCTCTTCTGAATGAGCAGCTATTACCAAATCATCGGCATACATAACGTGGTTGACCAATAGGGAGCCATCCCTTGATCGCACCCGGGCGTCGATCAGCCTCCCATTATATCTGTACCAAATGGTAATTCCCCCGGTACAGCTATTGAAGGCTTCACGAACTACGCAGTCAAAATAGATGTTAAATAATGTGGGAGCCAGAGGACATCCCTGTCGCACCCCAAGGTGTACAGGGAAAGGCTCTGACTCCCGGCCACGTAGTTTTACCCGGGCCCGCTCACCATCATGAAGGTCCTTAACGATCGTGAGCAGAGGGTCAGGGACTCCGAAAGCACGAAGAACAACCCAGAGCCCAGGCCTACTGATGGTATCATAGGCCTTGACCAGGTCAATAGAGCAGAGATGTAGGTCTTGTTGGAATTCCCTACACACACTCACACTCGCTCACACTCACACACTCACTCACACACTCACACACACACTCACACACTCTCTCACTCACTAACACTTGCACTCACACACACTCACTCACACTAACACACACTCACTCACACTCTCACTCACTCACACTCACTCACACTCACACACTGACACTCTCTCACTCACTAACACTCACTCACACACTCACACACACTCACACTCACTCTCACTCACTCACACTAACACACACTCACACACACACACACACTCACACTCTCACTCACACTCACTCACACACACACTCACTCACTCACACTCACTCACACACACTCACACTAACTCACACACACACTCACACACTCTCACTCTCTCTCACACACACACTCTCACTCACACACACACACACTCACTCTCACTCACACACACTCACTCACACACTCACTCACACACTCTCACTAACACTCACTCACACTCACACACTCACACACACTCACTCACACACTCACACTCACACACTCACTCACACACTCTCACTAACACTCACTCACACTCACACACTCTCTCACTCACTAACACTCGCACTTACACTCACCTCACTAACACTCACTCACCCACTCACACACTCACTCACACTCACTCACACTCACTAATACTCTCTCACACACTAACACTCACACACTCTCTCACTCACTAACACTCACACACACTCACTCACTAACACTCACTCTCACCCACTCACACACTCACTCACACTCACTCACACTCACTAATACTCTCTCACACACTAACACTCACACACTCTCTCACTCACTAACACTCACACACTCACACACTCACACACTCTCACTAACACTCACACACTCACTCACACTCACTCACACTCACTAATACTCTCACACNGACTCACACACACTCACACACTCACTCACACTCACTCACACTCACACACTCTCTCACTCACTAACACTCACACTTACACTCACTCACTAACACTCACTCCCACTCACACACTCACTCACACTCACTAATACTCTCTCACACACTAACACTCACACACTCTCTCACACACTCTCTCACACACACTCACTCACACACTCTCACACACTCACACACACTCACACACTCTCTCACACACTAACACTCACACACACTCACACACACTCTCTCACACACTAACACTCACACACACTCACACACACACTCTCACTAACACTCACACACACTNACACACACTCTCTCACACACTAACACTCACACACTCACACACACACTCTCACTAACACTCACACACACTCACACACTCTCTCACACACTAACACTCACACACACTCACACACACTCTCTCACACACTAACACTCACACACACTCACTACACACTCACTAACACTCACACACACTCACACACTCTCTCACTCACTAACACTCACACACTCACTCACACTCACTAACACTCACACACACTCACACACACTCTCACACACTCTCACACACTCACTCACACACTCTCNAACACTCACTCACACTCACACACTCTCTCACTCACTAACACTCGCACTTACACTCACTCACACACTCTCACTCTCACCCACTCACACACTCACTCACACTCACTCACACTCACATACTCTCTCACACACTAACACTCACTCACACTCACACACTCACACACTCTCACTAACACTCACACACTCACACACTCTCTCACACACTCACACACTCACTAACACTCACACACACTAACACACACTCTCTCACTCACTAACACGATNGCACTTACACTCACTCACTAACACTCANTCTCACCCACTCACACACTCACTCACACTCACTCACACTCACTAATACTCTCTCACACACTAACACTCACACACACTCACACACTCTCTCACTCACTAACACTCACTTACACTCACTAACACTCACACTCACACACTCACTAACACTCACTCACACTCACACACTCACTAACACTCACACACTCTCTCACTCACTAACACTCGCACTTACACTCACTCACTCACACACTCACTCACACACTCTCACTAACACTCACTCACACTCACACACTCTCACTCACTAACACTCACACACTCTCTCACTCACTAACACTCACGCACTTACACTCACTCACTCACACTCACTCACACACTCTCACTAACACTCACTCACACTCACACACTCTCTCACTCACTAACACTCGCACACTCTCTCACTCACTAACACTCGCACTTACACTCACTCACTAACACTCACACACTCACACACTCACTAACACACACTCACTCACACTCACTAATACTCTCTCACACACTAACACTCACACACTCTCTCACTCACTAACACTCGCACTTACACTCACTCACTAACACTCACACACTCACACACTCTCACTAACACACACTCACTCACTACTCACTAATACTCTCTCACTCACTAACACTCACACACTCTCTCTCACTCACTAACACTCACACTTACACTCACTCACTAACACTNACACACTCACACACTCTCACTAACACACACTCACTCACTACTCACTAATACTCTCTCACACACTAACACTCACACACTCTCTCACTCACTAACACTCGCACTTACACTCACTCACTAACACTCACTCTCACCCACTCACACACTCACTCACACTCACTCACTACTCACTAATACTCTCTCACTCACTAACACTCACACACTCACTAACACACACTCACACACTCTCACTAACACTCACTAACACTNACACACTCACACACTCTCACTACACTCACACACTCACACACTCTCTCACCCACTAACACTCGCACTTACACTCACTCACACTCACACACACTCACACACTCTCACTAACACTCACTCACACTCACACACTCTCTCACTCACTAACACTCACACTTACACTCACCACTCACTCACACACTCACCACTCTCGCACTGACTCTTAGTGGCGAGTGTGCGATGGAGTGGTCGAGCGCCAGGCGCAGTCAGTGCGCCACTTGAGCTTCCCTGTCGAGTCGAGTTCGGTTGCGAATCGACCTTCATCACATCGCCGCCGTCATCGTCATCGTCGTCATTGTCGTTGTCATCATCATCGTCGTCATCGTCATCATTGTCATCGTCAATCGTCGTCATCATCGTCGTCGTCGTCGTCATCATAGTCATCATCTACGTCATCATCGTCGTCATCATCGTCATCATCGTCGTCATCGTCATCATCGTCATCATCGTCGTCATCGTCATCGTCGTCATCATCTACGTCATCATCGTCGTCATCATCGTCATCATCGTCGTCATCGTCATCGTCATCATCATCATCACTGTTATCATCATCATCATCGTCATCATCTTCGTCGTCATCATCATCATCATCATCGTCATCATCACTCTACATCATCTACGTCATCATCATCATCTACGTCATCATCTACGTCATCGTCGTCATCGCCATGGAGGCCTTAATCACCGCTAGTGCCTCGCTGGGGGCTGGGAGGTTCTCGTCGCCGCGTCACCACGGGGCCGTGGGGGGGGGCACGCGGCCCCCCCCCCTCCCTCTGACTCCATCTCCTCCACCCCCTCCCANCCCCCCTCCCACCCCTCCCACCCTCCCCTGACTCCATCCCCCCTCCCTCCCTCCCCCTCCGTCACCCCCCCTCCCACCCCCCTCTCCCCCTCTCCCCTCCCTCCCCCTGACTCCCTCCCGTCTCCCTCCCTCCCNCTCCCCCCCTCTCCCTCTGACTCTATCCCCCTCCCTCCCACCCCCTCCGTCACCCCCCCCCCCTCCGTCTCCCTCCCTCCGACTCCATCCCCCTCCCTCCCTCCCCTCCGTCANCCCCCCCCTCCCACCCCCTCTCCTCCCTCTCCCCTCCCTCCCCTGACTCCATCCCCCCTCCTCCCACCCCCTCCCCCTGACTCCATCCCCCCCTCCGTCACCCCCCCTCCCATNCCCTCCGTCACCCCCTCACCCTGACTCCCTNCCCCCCTCCCTCCTCCCTCCCTCCCCTGACTCCATCCCCCTCCCTCCACCCCTCCCACGCCCCCTCCACCCCCCTCCCTCCTCCCCTCCCTTCCGCCCGGCCACGCCAAATAAACTCGACTCCTCAATTGTAAGGCGTGTAGTGGTGGTGGATGTGGTGGTGTGGAGTAGGTGTGGAGTGGTGGTGGTGGAGTAGTGTGGTAGTGTGGTTGTGGANTGGTGTGGTTGGAGTAGTGTGGTGGTGAGTGTGGTTGGAGTGGTGGTGGAGTAGTGTGGTAGTGTGGTTGTGGAGTGGTGTGGTGGAGTNGTGTGGTGGTGGAGTGGTGTGGTGGAGTGGTGGTGGAGTCGTGTCATTTCTCCAGAAACAACACAAAGCCACTACGAGTGGCCACGTGGAATGTTCGAGCGCTCACTGCGGAGGAGAGGCTGCCACTCCTCTGTCGGGAGCTGGACCGGTACGCCTGGATCTGTGGTATTCAGGAGGTCCGGTGGACCGGCTCTGGCTCCTGCCACCACGAGGGGTGGACAGTCCTCTACTCGGGCAGGAGACTGCCAAACAAAAGGGAGTTGCTTGTCTTCTGAACAAAATAACGAAGGGGGCGTGGAGCGTGGCGGTGAAGTGTGGGAAGCTGTGAGCCCCAGGCTACTTTGGGCTTGCCTTCCCATCAACCGGAGGCGAGGAGTGGTGGTCGTGGTTACTTATGCCCCCACTGAAGACGAACATCCGTGGAGGGATGCAGGCAAGGCCGATGAGTCAGATGCCGTCTATGGCTAAAGTGGCCCCTCGGGATGGAGTCATCTTGTTGGGTGACTTCAATGCCCGAGTTGGTCATGATGCTGGCACCTGGTCTGGAGTGATTGGAAGGCATGGGCCAGATCAGCTCAATAACAACGGTAGCAGGTTGCTAGATTTTTGTGCAGCCCATGGGCTTGTAATTACCAACACACTGTTCTGGCATCGGCGCATCCACACAACATCATGGGTGTATGCCGGGTCCAGGCAAGAACATCTGCTGGACTACGTAGTGACGGACCAGCGATGCGAGCCCATGTCCTTGACACCAGGACCTACCGTGGAGCTGATCTGCCCTCTGACCATCGACTAGTCATCTGTAAGATGCGCCTGCCATTCTTCCACTCTGGTGGTGAGTGTACACCCAGGACCCCATTCAAACCTAAGGTGGCCTGGTCTCAGCTGATGAAAGTTTGAAGTGAGAATTTCATCATCGCTTGCGGCTGGGTTGGCATCATCCCCACTCCTCCAGATGTCGAGGGTAAATGGGTGAGGTTCAGGACTGTGGCTCATGCAGCTGCAATGGCTGCTTTGGGTACGTGGTCCAGACCTCCCAGAGACCCTGGCTGACAGAGGAGGTGTTCAGGCTGGCTGAGAAAAAGCCTTCTTTGAGATGGAATCTGCCTCAATGGCCCTCGATCACAAATCCCTGTTTAACTCCATCAAAAAAGTAACCTGCAGCGCCACACCTATTACCATCATTAGGGGAAAAACGGTGATCCAATCTCCGACTCCCAGGAACAGGTTTGCAGATTTGTGAGCATTTCTGTGAAGTCCTGGGGGAGGGGAAATCCCTCCACATGGAAAACATCGTGGGATAAAGTGGGGATGACCCTGCTGAGGCTGCGGTGCCTCAAATATTGGAAGAGGAAGTCACCCTGTGAGTGGCTGTCTAAGGTGCCATCTGTTTAAGGAAATTCTAAAGGCGATCCAGAGTCTGAGACCAGGAAAGGCACCGGGTAGAGATGATCTCCCAAGCGAAATGCTGAGGAGGGTGGCGTTTTGCACAGACTGCCCTACATGACATCATAACAACAGTCTGGATCACTGGGCAGTTCCGCAGGATTGGAAGGATGCCCTGGTGGTCCCATCTTTAAGAAGGGAGACTGCACAGACTGTAACAACTACAGGGGCATCTCACTCCTCAGTGTGCCGGGAAAGGTCCTGGCAAGGATTATTCAACACCGCCTTGCTAGGCACGCTGAGGAGAGGCTTGCGGAGTCCCAAGGGCGGTCCTGCACAGATGCCATATTTTCTGTCCGTTTGCTACAGCAGAGGTGTAGGGAATTTCAACAAGACCTACATCTCTGCTTTATTGACCTGGTCAAGGCCTATGATACCATCAGTAGGCCTGGGCTCTGGGTTGTTCTTCGTGCTTTCGGAGTCCCTGACCCTCTGCTCACGATCTTGAAGGACCTTCATGATGGTGAGCGGGCTCGGGTAAAACTACGTGGCCGGGAGTCGGAGCCTTTCCCTGTACACCTTGGGTGCGACAGGGATGTCCTCCCACATTTAACATCTATTTCGACCACGTAGTTCGTGAAGCCTTCAGTAGCTGTACCGGGGGAATTTCCATCTGGTACAGATACAATGGGAGGCTGATCGATGCCCGGGTGCGGTCAAGGGATGGCTCCCTATTGGCCAACCACGTTATGTATGCCGACGGACTGGTAATTGCGGCTCACTCACAGGAGGAGTTGGAGGTGCTGCTGCTGAAACTGGAGTGTGCACTAAGAGGTGGGGCCTTACCATCAGCCCCACCAAACTAAGCACCTGCCTGGGTATTTTGTACCATCGGGCACTCCACCCCACAACTCCCAATTGGTGATGGGGGAGTTTCCCATACCTGGGCAGTGTGCTTATGACCGGCTCCAGTTTAACAGCAAAGGTCTCACTCCGAATCAGTCGAGCAGAAATATCTTTCATCGGTTGTGTAACGCTGTGTGTTACGCGTGCGAAACATGGACCCCCCTAATGGGACATCTTCGCCGGTTAGAAACATTTAGGCTGGCCTGCCTACGATCAATCCTGGTTTAACCAGGCTGGATTGTGAGGAGCTCACAAATCCTCGAAAGATCTGGACAAAGTCCCATCAGTGAGCTCCTCCGGCAGGCAAGGCTGCGTTGGCTGGGTCATGTAGCCCGCATGCCCAGCCACCGCATGCCCAAACAGCTTCTGTTCGGCTGGATTGAGGGGCTAAACGGGCGCGGCACGGGCTAGAGAAGAGATGGAGCGATGTGGTACAGGAGGATGTGGAGCTGAGTGGACTTACCGATGACCGGTACCAGCGGTGTCAAGATCGGCCTCTGTGGAGGAGGCTCGTGAAGGACGCTACTGGGCAGTTGGAGGCAGTCGCCCTCCAACAACAACGGAGGGCGGAGGAGCGACGCTCACAACAACGAGCGGAGCGCCGGGTGGCTAAAGCGTAGCAAGTTGGCACAGTAGGGGCACAGGTGGTGCATCAGCCAGTCATCTCGGTCATCTCAGTCGACCCATGGCACCTGCTGGGTCTGCCCCGTGACCTCCTGCCAGCGGGCGTTCGACACTTCACGTGGTAGCCTCAAGGTGCACTTGGCCTGGCACAAGCGTCGTGGTGACGTCACCGCCACTTATTGGCGAATGGCGGTTGTTGATGTTGTGTTGTTTTCAAATTTCTTGCTGTGGTTTTCACACAGCTGATGATGATTTGCTCGTGTTGCAATCGAAACGTCGTGAGAATTTAATAGTTTAATTTTCAATATTTAATTATTTTATTATTTCCCTCCTACGTCACTTTACCGAAAGAACCGAGAATACGAATCCATGGTAGGTCCGGGCGTTGTGACGTCACCACCCCCGTCCGAGCGTCGTGACGTCACCTCGCCGTGCGTCGTGACGTCGTCAACCAGCCGAGCCGAGCGTCTTGACGTCACATCCGCCGAACGCGTGACGTCACATCCGCCCAGCGCTATGGCGGCCGTCAGCTGAGGGAGCGAGTTGAGTCCAAAGAAAAAAAGGAAAAATTTAAACGAAATAATTTAAAATAAATTTAAATCGAGAGGAGAGGCGCAGAAAGATGAGTGGAGACGACGAGAAAGATGACAAACACGGAAGGAAGCGGAGAGCCGCCGCCGCCATAGACGAGGTATCATCGAAAACCTCTCTCTCTGTCTCGCGGGCTCGAATCGATTCGATTTTGTTGTGTTTTTAGTTTGCGTCGATTCTCTCGTATCTCTTAACGCTCGTCGATTCCTCGGTTTCGATTCGCTAGTCGATTCCTTTGTTTTTTTCTCTCGATTCTCTCGTTGTTTCCTTATAACTTAATGGTCTTTCGATTCCCTCGGCGTCGATTCTTTTCTCTAGTCGAATCTCTCGGTGTCTCGTAACGCTCGTCGATTCACTCGACTTCGATTCCACTTCGCGTTGATTCCTCGCGTCGATTACCTCCTATCTCTCAACGCTCTTCGATTCCTTTTGGCAGTGATACAACAATCATCATTCTGTGTATAGTGTTATATAGTAGTGTATAGTGTAGTGTATAGTAGTGTAGTGTATAGTGTAGTGTATAGTGTAGTGTGTAGTGTANTGTGTAGTGTATAGTAGTGTATAGTGTAGTAGTGTATAGTGTAGTGTANAGGTAGTGTGTAGTGTATAGTANTGTAGTGTATAGTGNGTAGTGTATAGTATATAGTGTAGTGTATAGTAGTAGTGTATAGTGGTGTATAGCGTAGTGGTGTATAGTGTAGTGTATAGTAGTGTATAGTAGTGTATAGTGTAGTAGTGTATAGNAGTGTATAGTGTAGTATAGTAGTAGTGTAGTGTATAGTGTAGTGTAGTGTAGTGTAGTGTATAGTAGTGTATAGTGTATAGTAGTGTGTAGTGTAGTGTGTGTATGTAGTGTGTAGTGTAGTGTGTATAGTGTGTAGTGTATAGTAGTGTGTAGTGTAGTGTATAGTGTNGTGTGTAGTGTATGTATAGTGTGTGTATAGTGTATTGTGTAGTGTATAGTCGGAGTGTATAGTGTGTGTATGTGTGTGTATAGTGTAGTGTGTAGTGTGTGTATAGTATAGTGTGTGTGTGTGTAGTGTATAGGTGTAGTGTATGTAGTGGTGTGTAGTGTATATAGTGTATAGTAGTAGTGTATAGTGTAGTGTAGTGTAGTGTATAGTGTAGTGTATAGTAGTAGTATAGTAGTGTGGTGTAGTGTAGTGTAGTAATGTGTGTATAGTGTAGTGTATAATGTGTAGTAGTGTAGTAGTGTATAGTGTAGTATANTGTATTGTNGTANTGTATAGTNCAGTGTATAGTGTAGTGTANAGTAGTGTAGTANTGTATAGTGTGTATAGTAGTGTATAGTGTAGTGTAGTGTAGTAGTGTANTATGTAGTGTGTNGTGTGTATATGTAGTGTATAGTGTANTGTAGTGTATAGTGTAGTGATNTAGTTAGTGTATTGCCTAGGCCTGCTATAGNAGTGTACTAGTGTAGTGTATAGTAGTGTATANTGTAGTTAATGTAGTGNAATGTTAGTGTGTATGTGTAGTGTATAGTAGTTAAGTAGTGTATTAGTAGTTAGTGTATAGTGTAGTGTATAGTGTGTATAGTGTAGGTATATAGTGTATAGTAGCTGTAGTGTATAAGTGTAGTGTATAGAGTGTATATGTTGTAATAACAAACCTGTCATACCCTTATCAGCCCCTACCTTTTAGGAAGCTAGNGATCGGAAATCCCCTGATGCTGCTGATGACGATGATGATGACGAGATGATGACGATGATGATGACGATGATGATGATGACGATGATGATGATGATGATGCTGATGACGATGATGACGATGACGATGATGACGATGATGATGACGATGATGATGATGACGATGATGATGACGATGATGCTGATGATGATGATGACGATAATGATGATGATGATGATGACGATGATGACGATGATGATGACGATTGATGATGACGATGATGATGATGATGACAATGCCGACAATGATGATGACGATGATGATGACGATGCTGATGATGACGATGATGACGATGATGATGATGATGCTGATGATGACGATGACGATGACGATGACGACGATGATGACAACGATGACGATGATGATGATGACGACGANGATGATGATGATGACGATATTGACGATGATGATGACACTGACGAGATGATGATGATGATGACGACGATGACGATGATGCGATGATGATGATGATGACGACGATACTGATGATAATGATGACGACGATGACGATGATGACGACGACGATGATGATGATGATGACGATGATGATGATGACGATGATGATGATGACGACGATGATGCTGCTGATGACGATGACGATGATGACGACGATGATGATGACGATGATGACGATGATGACGATGATGACGATGACGATGACGATGATGATGACGACGATGATGCTGCTGATGACGATGNTAACGATGATGACGACGATACTGATGATGATGACGTCGTTGAGCTGCTGTCCCTCCGCCAGGCCGTCAGTAACTGAGACGGCGGACCTGGGAACGACGATCGCAAGCAGAAATTCCTGCGACTATGGGCGCAGAGAAGTGAGGCGGCCGGGCCCACCCGTAGAAGGGAAGTAATAAAATAAAAAAAAATACAATTCTCAGAAAGGGAATAATAAAATAAAATAATAAAAACAATTCTCAGAAAGGGAAATAAAAAATAATAAAATTCAACATTTAATACAATTCGCAAAAGGGAAATAATAAATAATAATCATAAAACAATAAAAATACAATTCGCAGAAGGAAATACTAAAATAATAAAATAGAACAATAAAATCCTCACAAAGGGAAATAATAAAATAATAAAATAAAACATAATAAACTGCAATTCTCACAAAGGGAAATAATAAAATAATAAAGATATAACACAATTCTCACAAAGGGAAATAATAAAATAATAAACATAAAACATAATAAAATAATTTTCGATTTAAAACTTTCGTGACTGCAGCAGGGATTCATCTTCTTGGTTCTTTCGGTAAAGTCACCACATAGAAGGGAAGTAATAAAATAAAAAAAATAAAGCATGAAATACAATTCTCGCAAAGGGAAGTAATAAAATAATAAACATAAAACAATAAAACACAATTCTCACAAAGGGAAATAATAAAATAACAAAAATTTGACATTTAATACAATTCTCACAAAGGGAAATAATAAAATAACAAAATAAACATTACAAAATACAATTCTCACAAAGGGAAGTAATAAAATAATAAAAATTAACCATTTAATACAATTCTCACAAAGGGAAATAATAAAATATTAAACATAAAACATTGAATACAATTCTCACAAAGGGAATAATAAATAATAAACATAAAACATAATAAAATACAATTCTCACGACGTTTCGGCCACAACGCAAGCAGCCGTCCTCAGGTGAAGAACAGGTCTGTCGGGGAGACAGCGTCTGAATGAAACGCCACACCACGTTTGAATCCCTGCAGTCACGAAAGCTTTAAATCAAAAAATTAACCCGTAAAAACAAAGTTTTCCACTATAAATCCTTTATATGCGTGGCGGCTAGAGTCCTCTCGTCCTCTGGCTTGAGATGGCTGCCACCTATGGTCAGATGATTGTCTGCACCATTAAGCAATTGGTAATTAAATATTTAATTTTTTTCCCTAAACAGTGTAAAATTTTTGAATTTTTTTCACGAACATTAATTGTCACGCACAACGAGTCTGTGTGCAAAATGTCAGCTCGATTGGATCACGGGAAGTGGGTTAAAAAAACGACCGAAAGATTTGCACGGTCCTAAGCAAGCAAGCAAGTGAACTTAATATAAAGGATTTAAAATAATTAAACCGTAAAGTTGGTTTACAAGTATAACCCGTAAAAACAAAGTTTTCCACTCTAAATCCTTTATATGCGTGCGGCTAGAGTCCTCTCGTCTCTGGCTTGAGATGGCTGCCACCTATGGGTCAGATGATTGCCTGCCACAATTAAGCAATTGGTAATTAAATATTTTAAAAAATTCCCTAAACAGTGTAAAATTTTGGAAAAATTTTTTCACGAACATTAATTGTCACGCACAACGAGTCTGTGTGCAAAATGTCAGCTCGATCACGGGAAGTGGGTTAAAAAAACGACCGAAAGATTGCACGGTCCTAAGCAAGCACGCAAGCACGCAAGCAAGCGAACTTAATATAAAGGATTTAAAAAGCTCGCTCACCAATCGCGGAGATCCCTCCACCACCACGGGGGGTTTCAAAGGACGGACCCAATTCCAAAGCAGTTTAATTCACGATGGCAACGTGTTACTGTTGCACACACAAAGTCACAGACGGTTTTAATGAGTTATCAAGTTTTACGAACCATTTTACTGGTAGGAACCACCTGGTTCCACCAGCCCACAGGAGATTATTGTGTCCGTCCGTCCGTCGTGCATCCAAAAATGGGAGGGGTGGGGCTGGGTGGAGAGGGGAGGGTGGGGAGGGCTGGGTGGGGAGGGGCTGGGAGGGTGGGGAGGGTGGGGCAGGGTGGGGTGGGGAGGGGCTGGTGGGGAGGGACTGGGTGGGGAGGGGCTGGGTGGGGAGGGGAGGGTCGGTGGCTGGGTGGGAGGGGAGGGTGGGGAGGGGCTGGGTGGGGAGGGCTGGGAGGGTGGGGCTGGGTGGGGTGGGGCTGGGTGGGAGGGCTGGGTGGGGAGGGTGGGAGGGGCTGGGTGGGGAGGGTGGGGTCGGGGCTGGGTGGGGAGGGGAGGGTGGGGAGGGGAGGAGGGGAGGGGCTGGGTGGGGAGGGTGGGAGGGGCTGGGTGGGGAGAGTGGGAGGGGCTGGGTGGGGAGGGGAGGGTGGGGCTGGGTGGGGAGGGTGGGGCTGGGTGGGAGAGATTTAGCGATTTCAAATCGAGTCCACCTTGTTGAAACTCGCTCTATTTCACAGACGTGGCCCCGGGGTCACGGACACGGGTTCAGTGAGACGCCTTGCCCCACGCACCTCACGGCACTTGCCCCGCAGCCTGTTGAGGCTACGCGGGGAGCTTTGTCTGTGTGTGTGTGCAATTCAACAGCACTTGCCCCTACAGCCTTAGAGGCTACCTGGGGAGCTTTGTCTGTGTGTGTGTGTCAACAGCACTTGCCCCTACAGCCAGTTAGAGGCTACACGGGGAGCTTTGTCTGTGTGTGTCTGTGGGACAGCACTTGCCCTACAGCCAGTTAGAGGCTACACGGGGAGCTTTGTCTGTGTGTGTGTGCAATTCAACAGCACTTGCCCCTACAGCCAGTTAGAGGCTACACGGGGGAGCTTTGTCTGTGTGTGTCTAGGTGCAAGACAGCACTTGCCCCTACACCTGTTCGAGGCTACACGGGGGAGCTTTGTCTGTGTGTGTGTGTAAGTCACTGACAGCACTTGCCCCTACACCTGTTCGAGGCTACACGGGGGAGCTTTGTTTGTGTGTGTCTGTGTGACAGCACTTGCCCCTACAGCCTGTTCAGAGGCTACACGGGGAGCTTTGTCTGTGTGTGTGTGTCACTGACAGCACTTGCCCCTACAGCCAGTTAGAGGCTACACGGGGAGCTTTGTCTGTGTGTGTGTGTGACAGCACTTGCCCTACAGCCTGTTAGAGGCTACACGGGGAGCTTTGTCTGTGTGTGTCTGTGNAAGTCACAGCACTTGCCCCTACAGCCTGTCATTGGCTACACGGGGGAGCTTTGTCTGTGTGTGTGTGGTCACTAACAGCACTTGCCCCTACAGCCTGTTAGAGGCTACACGGGGGAGCTTTGTTTGTGTGTGTGGTGCAAAGTCACTGACAGCACTTGCCCCTACAGCCTGTTGAGGCTACACGGGGGAGCTTTGTCTGTGTGTGTGTAGGTGAAAGTCACTGACAGCACTTGCCCTACAGCCAGTTAGAGGCTACACGGGGAGCTTTGTCTGTGTGTGTCTCTGAGGTGNAAGTCATTGACAGCACTTGCCCCTACAGCCTGTTAGAGGCTACACAGGGAGCTTTGTCTGTGTGTGTCTAGGTGNAAGAACAGCACTTGCCCCTACAGCTGTTGAGGCTACACGGGGAGCTTTGTCTGTGTGTGTGTGAAACAGCACTTGCCCCTACAGCCTGTCGAGGCTACATGGGGGAGCTTTGTCTGTGTGTGTGACACTCACAGCACTTGCCCCTACAGCCTGTTAGAGGCTACACGGGGAGCTTTGTTTGTGTGTGTGTGTGACACCACTTGCCCCTACAGCCAGTTAGAGGCTACACGGGGAGCTTTGTCTGTGTGTGTGGTGTGTGTAGTACTAGGTGGAAGTCACTTACAGCACTTGACCCTACAGCCTGTTGAGGCTACATGGGGGAGCTTTGTCTGTGTGTGTCACTCACAGCACTTGCCCTACAGCCTGTTAAGGCTACACGGGGAGCTTTGTCTGTGTGTGTCTNGGTGCAAGTCACTGGCAGCACTTGCCCCGGCGGTGTGTTAGAGGCTACCTGGGGTGTCTTTGTCTCTGCTAGAAGGCGCACAANGGGCGGCTGGTGATTGGTGAGCACGGGAGCCACACATCCTGCCGCTCGGTGANCAGACTGCCAAACTGTCCACTCATTCATTCACTCATTCATTNACTCATTCACTCACTCATTCACCCGCTCATTCACTCACTCATTCATTCACTCATGCATTCACTCACTCATTCACTCACTCCTCACTCATCACTCATGCATTCACTCACTCACTCATTCACTCACGTTATTCACTCACTCACTCATTCACCCACTCATTCACCCACTCACTCATTCACTCATTCACCCACTCATTCACTCATTCACTCACTCATTCATTCACTCACTCATTCACTCACTCATTCACTCACTCATCACTCATTCACCCACTCACCACTCACTCACTCACTCATTCACCCACTCACTCACTCACTCATTCATTCACCCACTCACTCATTCACTCATTCATTCATTCACCCACCCACTCATTCACTCACTCGTTCACCCACTCACTCATTCATTCACCACTCACTCGTTCACCCACTCACTCGTTCACCCACTCATTCACTCATTCATTCATTCACCCACTCACTCATTCAGCCACTCATTCACCCACTCACTCGTTCACCCACTCATTCACCCACTCACTCGTTCACCCACTCATCACCCATTCACTCATTCACCCACTCATTCACCCACTCATTCACCCACTCACTCGTTCACCCACTCATTCACCCATTCACTCATTCACCCACTCACTCACCCACTCAATCATTCACCACTCACTCATTCACCCACCCACTCACTCACTCATTCACCCACCCACTCATTCACCCACTCACTCGTTTGCCCACTCACTCACCCACTCATTCATTCACACACTCATTCACCCGCTCATTCGTCCACCCACTCATTCACCCACCCACTCATTCACCTACCCACTCATTTACTCACTCATTCACCTACCCACTCATTCACCTACCCACTCATTCACACTCATTCACCTACCCACTCATTCACCTACGCACTCATTCACCCACTCATTCGCCCACCCACCAACTCATTGACCTACCCACTCATTCACCTACCCACTCATTCACTCACTCATTCACTCACTCATTCACCTACCACTCATTCACCTACCCACTCATTCACTCACTCATTCACCTACCCACTCATTCACTCACTCATTCACCACTCACTCATTCGCCTACCCACTCATTCACTCACTCATTCACCTACCCACTCATTCACTCACTCATTCACCCACTCACTCATTCGCCTACCCACTCATTCACTCACTCATTCACCTACCCACTCATTCACTCACTCATTCACCCACTCACTCATTCGCCTACCCACTCATTCACTCACTCATTCACCACCCACTCATTCACTCACTCATTCACCTACCCACTCATTCACTCACTCATTCACCCACTCACTCATTCACTCATTCGCCTACCCACTCATTCACTCACTCATTCACCCACTCACTCATTCACCTACCCACTCATTCACTCACTCATTCACCTACCCACTCATTCACTCACTCATTCACCCACTCACTCATTCGCCTACCCACTCATTCACTCACTCATTCACCCACTCACTCATTCACCTACTCACTCACTCATTCACCCACTCACTCATTTACCCACTCATTCACTCACTCATTCACCTACCCACTCATTCACTCACTCATTCACCTACCCACTCATTCACTCACTCATTCACCCACTCACTCATTCACCCACTCATTCACTCACTCGTTCACCTACCCACTCATTCGCCTACCCACTCATTCACTCACTCATTCACCTACCCACTCATTCACCACCCACTCACTCATTCACTCACCCACTCATTCACCCACTCACTCGTTTGCCCACTCACTCANTTACTCATTCATTCACGCACTCATTCACTCACTCACTCATTCGCCCATTCATTCACTCACTCACTCATTCGCCCACCCATTCGCCCACTCACTCATTCACCCACTTACCCACTCATTTGCCCATCCATTCATTCACACACTCATTCAATCACCCATTCACCTACCACTCATTCACCTACCCACTCATTCACTCACTCATTCACCTACCCACTCATTCGCCCACTCATTCATTCATTCACTCACCTACCTACTCATTTGCCCATCCATTCACCCACTCATTCACCTACCCACTCATTCACCTACCCACTCATTCACTCACTCATTCACTCACTCATTCACCTACTCACTCATTCACCCACTCATTCACCTACCCCTCATTCACTCATTCACTCACTCATTCACCTACCCACTCATTCACCTACCCACTCATTCACCCACTCATTCACCTACCCACTCATTCACTCACTCATTCACCTACCCACTCATTCGCCCACTCATTCATTCACTCACTCACCTACCTACTCATTTGCCCATCCATTCACCCACCCACTCATTCACCTACCCACTCATTCACCTACCCACTCATTCACTCACTCATTCACTCACTCATTCACCTACTCACTCATTCACCTACCCACTCATTCACCTACCCACTCATTCACTCATTCACTCACTCATTCACCTACCCACTCATTCACCCACTCATTCACTCATTCACCCACTCATTCACCTACCCACTCATTCACTCACTCATTCACCTACCCACTCATTCGCCCACTCATTCATTCATTCACTCACCTACCTACTCATTTGCCCATCCATTCACCCACTCATTCACCTACCCACTCATTCACCCACTCATTCAATTACTCACTCATTCACCTACTCACTCATTCACCTACCCACTCATTCACCCACTCATTCANTCATTCCACTCACTCATTCACCTACCCACTCATTCACTCACTCATTCAATTACCCACTCATTCACCCACTCATTCGCCCACCCATGCATTCACCCACTCACTCATTCACTCACTCATTCGCCCACCCACTCATTTGCCTACTCACTCATTTACTAAATCATTCACTAAATCATTCATCCACTCTGTGTGTGGTGTGTCTACACGGTGTCTATAGGGTTTATATGTGTCTATGGGTGTCTACAAGGTCTCTGTGTGTGTCTATGGGATGTGTGTCTATGGGGTCTGTCTGTGTGTCTGTAGGGTCTGTGGTGTGTCTATAGGGTCTGTGTGTCTATAGGGTCTGTGTGTGTCTAGGGTTTGTGTGTCTGTAGGGTCTCTATAGGGTCTCTATGGGGTCTGTGTGTGTTTATAGGGTCTCTATAGGGTCTCTATGGGTCTCTATAGGGTCTCTATGGGTCTGTGTGTGTCTGTGGGTCTCTATAGGGTCTGTGTGTGTAGGGTCTCTATAGGTCTTGTGTGTCTATAGGGTCTGTGTGTGTCTATAGGGTTTCTATAGTGTGTCTGTAGGGTCTCTATAGGGTCTGTGTGTGTAGGGTCTCTATAGGGTCTCTATGGGTCTCTATGGGGTCTGTGTGTGTCTGTAGGGTCTCTATAGGGTCTGTGTGTCTGTAGGGTCTCTATAGGGTCTGTGTGTGTCTATAGGGTCTGTGTGTGTCTGGGTTTCTATAGGATCTGTGTGTGTCTGTAGGGTCTCTATAGGGTGTCTATGGGATCTGTGTCTATAGGGAGGAGGAGGGCAGGATGAGGGAGGCTCTGGAGCGACAATATGATCGCAGCGTGGGAGACATACACTCTGTGTGTGTGTGTAGGGTCTGTGTGTGTCTGTAGGGTCTCTATAGAGTCTGTGTCTCTATAGGGTCTGTGTGTGTGTGTAGGGTCTCTATAGGGTCTCTATAGGGTCTCTATGGGATCTGTGTCTATAGGGAGGAGGAGGGCAGGATGAGGGAGGCTCTGGAGCGACAATATGATCGCAGCGTGGGAGACATACACTCTGTGTGTGTGTGTAGGGTCTCTATAGGGTCTCTATAGGGTCNCTATGGGATCTGTGTCTATAGGGGAGGAGGAGGGCAGGATGAGGGAGGCTCTGGAGCGACAATATGATCGCAGCGTGGGAGACATACACTCTGTGTGTGTGTGTAGGGTCTCTATAGGGTCTGTGTGTCTATAGGGAGGAGGAGGGCAGGATGAGGAGGCGTTGGAGCGACAATATGATCGCAGCGTGGGAGACAAGATCTCCGGCAGACATCGACGCCACTGCGGTCTGGATACGCGGACGTGAGAACACATCAACAACATCGTCATCAACATTAACATCAACATCATCAACATCGTCAACAACATCAACAACATCGTCATCAACATCATTAACATCGTCAACATCAACATAATCACATCGTCAACAACATCGTTAACATCATCATCGTCAACATCAACATCATTAACATCGTCAACATCACATCGTCAACATCAACATCATCATCGTCAACAACATCGTTAACATAATCATCATCGTCAACAACATCGTTAACATCATCATCGTCAACATCAACATCATTAACATCGTCAACATCACATCGTCAACATCAACATCGTTCACATCGTCAACAACATCGTTAACATAATCATCATCGTCAACATCAACAACATCGTCAACATCACATCGTCAACATCAACATCATTAACATCGTCAACAACATCGTCAACATCAACATCATCATCGTCAACAACATCGTTAACATAATCATCATCGTCAACAACATCGTTAACATAATCATCATCGTCAACATCAACATCATTAACATCGTCAACATCACATCGTCAACATCAACATCGTTCACATCGTCAACATCGTTAACATAATCATCATCGTCAACATCAACAACATCGTCAACATCACATCGTCAACATCAACAACATCGTCAACAACATCGTCAACATCAACATCATTAACATCGTCAACATCACATCGTCAACAACATCGTCGACATCATCATCGTCAACATCAACATCATTAACATCGTCAACATCACATCGTCAACAACATCGTTAACATAATCATCATCATCAACATCATTAACATCATCAACATCATCATCGTCAACAACATCGTTAACATCATCATCGTCAACATCAACATCATTAACATCGTCAACATCATCATCGTCAACAACATCGTCATCAACATCGTCAATCAACATCATCGTCAACATCATCGTCAACAACAACATCGACAACATCATCATCATCATCAACATCGTCATCATCGTCATCATCATTACAGCGTCATCGTCATCATCGTCACAGTATCATCATCATCAGAGCGTCATCTGATGACGATGAAACGAGGGTTCAATAAAGTCACCCCTCCCCCCCTGTCACCCCTCCCCCACACCCCCTCCCCCATCCCCCTCCCCCCATCCCCTNCCCCATCCCCCCTCCCTCTCCCCCCCTCCCCAACCTCCCCCCACTCCCCCCACCCCTACCCCCCCTCCCCCACTCCCACTCCCCCTACCCCCTCCCCTACCCCCACTCCCCTACCCCTACCCCCCCCTCCCCACTCCCACTCCCCCTACCCCCTCCCCTCCCCTACCCCCACTCCCCTACCCCCTCCCCCTCCCCCTACCCCCACTCCCCTCCCCCTCCCCCTCCCCTACCCCTCCCCCTCCCCCTACCCCCACTCCCCCTACCCCCCTCCCCCAACCCCCCCTCCCTCTACCCCCCCTCCCCTACCACCCCCCCCCCTCCCCATCCCCCCTCCCCCCACTTTCCCTCCCCCCCTCCCTCTACCCCCCCCACTCCCCTCCCTAGGCCGATGTCGCCCCCTGAACGCCCCGGCGCCCGAGGTCACGACCCCGTGCCCCCTGCCCTCCAGCCCCCCGCGACCCCGCGACCCGGCCCTCCCCCCCGGCCGACCTTTCGGGTCACCGCAGCCGCAGGTCAAAGTCGGTGACCCCGACGGGAAGAACGGGGGCGGCGTACGGACCATCTACAAGATGGCCTTCGTGAAGCCATCATCGTCATCGTCGTCATCATCATCAACCTCCACCTCCTCCACCTCTTCAGTTTAACACCACGGGGGGGGGGGCAGGGGGGGTGGGGGGGCANGGGGGGGCGGGGGGTGGGGGGGTCGGGGGGGGGCTCCTCCACTTACGAACAAGGCTGCCGCTGTTCGCAAGTCGATTTCGATCGCAAGTTCAAACGTCGGTTCCGAACGCGTCGTACGGCGTGGACGCAAAACACAAGTAGTATCATCTCCTGGAGATGTAGAAGCCGCTGGTTCTTTACGTTATTGAGATGTAGATGCCACCACCACCACGCATCTCTCGCGCGGCCGTTGAACTTACGACAGGCAACTGGCCGCACCGGGACCGGGTTTTGTTCGTGTCTCTGAAAGTTCGCAAGTGGAATTTTTCGTAAGTAGCGGAGTCCCCGCAGCCGGGGGTGGGTTTTTTGTTTTTTATTTTCGCCACCAAATGTCGTCCACAATAGCGGGATGGAGTTTTCTTTTGCCTGGGTCGGCTCACGCGTCGTTGGAAACGCCGCCGTCCTACAACGCAGTCGCATTTGGGCGTCGCGCGTGGTGCTGAAACAAAAACGCCGCCCGGATCGGTTCACGGGAGGGCGCCAAACCCACCCAAACCCACCCAAACCCACCCAAACCCACTGAAACCCACCCAAACCCACCCAAACCCACTGAAACCCACCCAACCCACCCAAACCCACTGAAACCCACCCAAACCACCCAAACCCACTGAAACTCACCAAAACCCACCCAAACCCACCAAACCCACCCAAACCCACCCAAACCCACCCAAACCCACCCAAACCACCCAAACCCACCCAACCCACTAAACCCACCCAAACCCACCAAACCCACTCAAACCCACCCAAACCCACCCAAACCCACCCAAACCCACTGAAACCACCAAAACCCACCCAAACCCACCCAAACCCACCCAAACCCACCCAAACCCACCCAAACCCACCCAAACCCACCCGAACCCACCAACCCCACCCAAACCCACCCAAACCCACCCAAACCCACCCAAACACACCCAAACCCACCCAACCTCACCCAAACCCACTGAAACTCACCCAAACCCACCCAAACCCACCCGAACCCACCCAAACCCACCCGAACCCACCCAAACCCACCCAACCCCACCCAAACCCACCCAAACCCACAACCACCCAAACCCACCCAAACCCACCCAAACCCACCCAACCCCACCAACCCACCCAAACCCACTGAAACCACCCAACCCACCCAAACCCACCCAAACCCACCCAAACCCACCCAAACCCACCAAACCCACCCAACCCACCCAAACCCACCCAACCCACCCAAACCCACCCACCCACCCAAACCCACCCAAACCCACCCAAACCCACCCAAACACACCCAAACCCACCCAACCTCACCCAAACCCACTGAAACTCACCCAAACCCACCCAAACCCACCCGAACCCACCCAAACCCACCCGAACCCACCCAAACCCACCCAACCCACCCAAACCCACCCAAACCCACCCAACCCCACCCAAACCCACCCAAACCCACCCAAACCCACCCAAACCCACCCAACCTCACCCAAACCCACTGAAACTCACCCAAACCCACTGAAACTCACCCAAACCCACCCAAACCCACCCGAACCCACCCAAACCCACCCAACCCACCCAAACCCACCCAACCCACCCAAACCCACCCAAACCCACCCAACCCACCCAACCCCACCCAACCCCACCCAACCCCACCCAACCCCACCCAAACACACCCAAACCCACCCAAACACACCCAAACCACCCAACCCACCCAACCCCACCCAAACACACCCAAACCCACCCAAACACACCCAAACACACCCAAACCCACCCAAACCCACTGAAACTCACCCAAACCCACCCAAACCACCCAAACCCACCCAACCCAGCCAACCCACCCAAACCCACCCAAACCCACCCAAACCCACCCAAACCCACCCAAACCCACCCAATCCCACCCAAACCCACCCAAACCACCCAAACCCCCAAAACCCACCCGAACCCACCCGAACCCACCGAACCCACCCAAACCCACACAAACCCACCCAAACCCACCGAACCCACACAAACCCACAAAAACCCAGCCAAACCCACCCGAACCCACCAAACCCACACAAACCCACCCAAACCCACCCGAACCCACACAAACCCACCAAAACCCACCCAAACCCATCCAAACCCAGCCAAACCCACCCGAACCCACCCAAACCCACCCAAACCCACCCAAACCCATCCAAACCCACCCAAACCCATCCAAACCCACCCAAACCACCCAAACCCATCCAAACCCACCCGAACCCACCCAAACCCATCCAAACCCACCCAAACCCACCCAAACCCATCCAAACCCACCCAAACCCACCCGAACCCAGCCAAACCCACCCAAACCCACCCAAACCCACTCAAACCCAGCCAAACCCACCCAAACCCAGCCAAACCCACCCAAACCCACTCAAACCCAGCCAAACCCACCCAAACCCAGCCAAACCCACACAAACTCACCCAAACCCACCCAAACCCACCCAAACCCACCCAAACCCACCCAAACCCACCCGAACCACCCAAACCAACCCAAACCCACCCAATCCCACCCAATCCCACCCAATCCCACCCAAACCCAGACAAACCCACCCAAACCCACAACATCCGAGCCGAGCCAGCGTGGTTGACCCCACGCTGGCTCGGCTCGGATGTTGCCAGTGGNAAAAAAAACACCCGTACCGTGCTGGCCCACGCTGGCTCGGGTCCGCTGTTGCCAGTGGAAAAACACCTGTTCCGTGCTGGCCCCACGCTCGCTCGGCTCGGATGTTGCCAGTGGAAAAAAAAACCACCTGTACCGTGCTGGCTCGGCTCGGATGTCGCCAGTGGAAAAGGAAGTTGTTGGAGCGGTTCACTTGGTGGGGGCTCTGCCTTGCTGGGTCCCAGAGAGTGGAGATGGGGGGGGGGATGGGTTCTGTCTTGAGGTCTTCATTAAAACTCTGCGCGTGTCACCACACAGACTGGCTGCCTTGTTGTCACTCCACTGCTGGATGAGTCGACTGCCGTGCCAGGCTAGGTGCAGGTCACGGGACAGACCCTGCAGGTGCCATGGGTTGACTGCTGTGCTCNGTGCAGGAGGACGTCACGGGACAGACCCTGCAGGTGCCATGGGTTGACTGCCAGGCTAGGTGCAGGTCACGGGACAGACCCAGCAGGTGCCGTGGGTTGACTGCTGTGCCAGGCTAGGTGCAGGAGGAGGTCACGGGACAGAGCAGGTGCCATGGGTTGACTGCTGTGCCAGGCTAGGTGCAGGAGGTCACGGACAGACCCAGCAGGTGCCATGGGTTGACTGCCGTGCCAGGCTAGGTGCAGGAGGAGGTCACGGGACAGACCCAGCAGGTGCCATGGGTTGACTGCTGTGCCAGGCTAGGTGCAGGAGGAGGTCACGGGACAGACCCAGAAGGTGCCACGGGTTGACTGCTGTGCCAGGCTAGGTGCAGGAGGTCACGGGACAGACCCAGCAGGTGCCATGGGTTGACTGCTGTGCCAGGCTAGGTGCAGGAGGAGGTTACGGGACAGACCCAGCAGGTGCCATGGGTTGACTGCTGTGCCAGGCTAGGTGCAGGTCACGGGACAGACCCTGCAGGTGCCATGGGTTGACNGCTGTGCCAGGCTAGGTGCNGGAGGAGGTCACGGGACAGACCCAGGTGCTATGGGTGACTGCTGTGCCAGGCTAGGTGCAGGAGGAGGTTATGGGACAGACCCAGCAGGTGCTATGGGTTGACTGCTGTGCCAGGCTAGGTGCAGGAGGAGGTTACGGGACAGACCAGCAGGTGCCATGGGTTGACTGCCGTGCCAGGCTAGGTGCAGGAGATCACGGGACAGACCCTGCAGGTGTTATGGGTTGACTGCTGTGCCATGCTAGGTGCAGGAGGTCACGGGACAGACCCAGCAAGTGCCATGGGGCTGCCGTGCAGGCTAGGTGCAAGGAGGTCACGGGACAGACCGCAGGTGTTATGGGTTGACTGCTGTGCCAGGCAGGTGCAGGAAGTTACGGCAAACCCAGGTGCCATGGGTTGCTGCCGTGCCAGGCTAGGTGCAGGTCANGGGACAGACCCAGCAGGTGCCATGGGTTGACTGCTGTGCCAGGCTAGGTGCAGAGACCAGACACACACAACAGAGTCGCTCATCGGCTGCAGTGCAGCTGACTTTTAATTCGCAAGTTCCAAATGCGGCTGCTACAGCTGCAGCATCAGTACAGAGGCAGCAGCAGCATCAGTAGCAGCTGCATCAGCTACAGCATCAGCAGCAGCTGCAGCAGCATCAGCCACAGCTGCAGCAGTATCAGCTACAGCAGATGATGTAGCTGCAACAGCGTGTCAGCTGGCGGCTGCATCAGCTATAGCTGCATCAGCTGCAGCAGCAGCTGCGGCTGCATCAGCTGTAGCNGCATCAGCGTAGCTGCATCAGCTGCGGCTGCATCAGCTGCATCAGCTAAAACTGCATCAGCCGTGGCTGCAGCAGCAGTATCAGCTGTGTGCATCAGCTGTACAGATGTGTAGCTGCAACAGCAGTATCAGCTGCAGCTGCATCAGCGTGTGNTGTAGCTGCAGCACAGTATAGCTGTAGCTGCATCAGTGTAGCTGAGAGTATCAGCTACGGCTGCTGCTCGGCAGAAGCCTCAGACGGACGCGGCATCAGTAACAGCAGCAGTAGCAACAACAGCAACAACAACAGCAGCAGCAACAAACAACAACAACACAGCATCACAACAACCCTCAACGCCACCCTCACCGGACACCCCCCCCACCACCGATCCTGGGCCACCCTAGGTCGACTCAGCCTCAAACGAGTACCGTTGGTGTGTGTGTGTAAACATGCCACTTGTACCCCAACGTTGGCTTTTGTGGCCAGACAGGGTAATAATCCAATTATTAAACNGTGGAACACTATTATTTGCTTACCGAGTAGAAAGCAGAGGTCGCAACCGGGTACCCGATACCCGTACCCTACCCGATACCCGGCTACCCGTACCCGGCCGGGCACGGGTAGCCGTTTGCGACCCTGGTGCGGCCAGGTACGGATAAGGAATCAAAACCCGTTTGCGACCTCTGGTTGGTGGGTGAGTAAGTGGGTGCGTGGGTGAGTGGTGAGTGCGTGGATGCGTGGGTGGGTGAATGGGTGAGTGAGTGGGTGAGTGGGTGAGTGAGTGGGTGGGTGAGTGAGTGGGTGAGTGAGTAGCTGAATTGGTGAGTGAGTGAGTGGAGAGTTTGCGACCCAGGTGCGGCCGGGTAGCCGGGTAGGCCGTGAGTCACTGGTGAGTCACCGTTTGTCACTCATTTCCCAACGTCTTGTCTCTTCTCACAATTCAAGTTCCTAGAATCAACCCACCCGCGCCTGCAACGTGGCTTCATCCCAGAGGTCGCAATCGGGTACCCGATACCCGTACCCGGCCGGTACGGGTAGGTACGGGTAGCCGGGTACGGCCGGGTACGGGTACCCGTTTGCGACCCTGGTGCGGCCGGTACGGGTAAGGAATCAAAACCCGTTTGCGACCTCTGGTATAAAGTGTTTTATTCACTAATTGCTGATGCCTCAAAACTACACAAAGTGGTTATTGGACTAGGACAAGTGGACATTTTTTAAATGCGCCTATCTTCAAATGAGATTGTAGCATCTGTGTCATTCCTTCACGTCAAGTTTGTGGGTGGTGATGACGACAGCCATTATCTTTGAGGCATAAGCAAAATTAGGAAAATAACACTTTTACTACCCGGCAACAAAAAATCTTGCTACATCACCACAACCGGTTAAAGGGGTTTTCTCTCCCCTACAAATCATCGCCATCGGTGCTGATGACCACCCACAGGTACTGCTACTCCGATAAACGCCACAGCCCGTTCAGGCTGTAGGGGCTGAATCTTTGTCAGCGTGACAACTAAAACACATTTTTTTAATTTGAACGAAGTCAGATCCCCTCGCCTGCCTGGGCTACATCGCTCCGTTTCAGGAGGTCAACGTGGCCGGTGTATCACCATCACAATCACCACCACCATCACCATCACCACGATCACCACCATCATCATTACCACCACCATCACCACCATCACCACCATCATCACCATCACCACCATCACAATCACCACGATCACCACCTCCATCACCACCACCATCACCACCACCACCACCATCACCACCACCACCACCATCACCACCACCATCACCACCACACCACCACCATCATCACCATCGCCACCACCATCACCACCATCCACCACCACCACCACCACCACCACCATCACCATNACCACCACCACCACCATCCACCACCATCACCACCATCACCACCATCACCACCACCATCACCACCACCACCACCACCACGTGGAGAAATCCGGAGAAAAGTCCACGCGACCACAGGGAGAGAGCGAGACGCAGACTCCAAATATACAGAAGCGAGCGTCATCAGGGTCGGGATCGAACCCACGGCGACCTCCTGAAACAGCAAGCGATGGGCGATGACATCTCATAGCCACGGTGCGTGCGTGCGTGCCTCCGGTTGCGAGCAGTTGCGTGCAACCGGTTGTGAGCAGTTGCGTGCAACCGGTTGCGAGCAGTTGCGTGCAACCGGTTGGCGAGAGGCGTGTCCGCGCCCCGAGCAATCGGTTGCGCGCGGAACGAAAAGCCGGAGGAGGTGGGAGGTCGTGGGTTCGATCTCGAACCCCTGACGACGCCTGCTGCTGCTGCTGCTGCATATTTGGAGTCTGCGTGTCTCTCTCTCTCATCATCATCACGGTGACTAGGAGATGTTGACTACCTCGCCTGGTACGCAGGAGGTCGTGGGTTCGATCCCGACCCTGACGCCTGCTGCTGCTGCTGATTTGGAGTCTGCGNCTCTGCTCATCATCATCACGGTGGCTAGGAGATGTTGACTACCTCGCCTGGTCTACAAGGTCGTGGGTGGGTGGGTGGGTGGCTCTGGGTGGCTCTGGGTGGGTAACTGGGTGGCTCTGGGTGGCTCTGGGTGGCTCTGGGTGGGTACTGGGTGGCTCTGGGTGGCTCTGGGTGGGTACTGGGTGGCTCTGGGTGGCTCTGGGTGGCTCTGGGTGGGTCTGGGTGGCTCTGGGTGGTACTGGGTGGCTATGGGTGGCTCTGGGTGGGTACTGGGTGGCTCTGGGTGGCTCTNGGTGGCTCTGGGTGGGTACTGGGTGGCTCTGGGTGCTCTGGGTGGCTCTGGGTGGCTCTGGGTGGCTCTGGGTGGGTACTGGGTGGGTACTGGGTGGGTACTGGGTGGCTCTGGGTGGCTCTGGGTGGCTCTGTGTGGCTCTGTGTGGCTCTGGGTGACTCTGGGTGGCTCTGGGTGGCTCTGTGTGGCTCTGGGTGGGTACTGGGTGGCTCTGGGTGGCTGGGTGGCTCTGGGTGGCTCTGGGTGGCTCTGGGTGGGTCTGGTGGGTCTGGGTGGGTCTGGGTGGCTCTGGGTGGCTCTGGGTGGCTCTGTGTGGCTCTGTGTGGCTCTGGGTGACTCTGGTGGCTCTGGGTGGGTCTGGGTGGCTCTGGGTGGGTACTGGGTGGCTCTGGTGGGTCTGGGTGGCTCTGGGTGGCTCTGGGTGGGTACTGGGTGGCTCTGGGTGGCTCTGGGTGGCTCTGGGTGGGTCCCCATCTCAAGCTACAAGCAGCAGCGGCAGCAGCAGATCGCAGGGCAGACCCCGGATCAGCGGAAAGGCTTCTGCACAGGGGCAGCTGCCGATGGCGGGGCGGGGGTCGGGGGTCACGGAGTAGGGGGTCACGGTGGAGAGCGGAGGTCACCGGGGGAGGAGGGGGTCACGGAAGAGGTCACGGGTTGCGGAGCGCTCGCAGGCAGGGCAGTTAGAGGTTTCTAGATTCGAATCTTTCGCGACTGCGAGGATCCACGCGCTTAGTTCTTTCGGTAAAGTCACCACGTAGCGTAGCGGGTGAGCAAAAAAAAATGATGAAATTAAAATTAATAAAAAAATAACCCACGTGACTTTTACCGAAACAACTACGAGTACAGGGCAGTCGAGGTTAGGGTNGGGGGCNGGGGGCGGGGGGGGGTGGGGTNGGGGGGGTCAGGACAGTCCATCATAGTGGGGGTGTGGGTGGGAGGGAAAGTCCATCATAGCAAGGTNGGGGGGGTGGGGGGAGGGGAGTCCATCATAGCGGGCAAGGGGGGGGAGGGGGGAGTGACAGTCCATCATAGCAAGGTGGGGGGGTGGGGAGGGTCAGGACAGTCCATCATAGGGAGTGGGGGGGGGAGTGACAGTCCATCATGGGGGGGGAGGGGAGGGAGAATCCATCATAGTGGGGGGTGTGGGTGGGAGGGAAAGTCCATCATGGCAAGGTGGAGGGGTGAGTGGGTGGGACAGTCCATCATGGGGGGGGGGGTGGTCCATCATAGCAAGGTGGGTGGTGGGGGTGTGGGGGGAGGAAAGTCCATCATAGCAAGGTGGTGGTGGTGGTGGTGGTGGGGGGGGGTGTGGGTGGAGGGAGAATCCATTGCGGTNGGGGGGGAAGTGGGGGGGGGTTGTTGCGGAAAATTCCATCAGGGTGGGGGGGCAGTGGGGGGGGGGGCTGGGCGGGAGAATCCATCACGGTGGGTGGGGGGTGGGGGGGGGTGGGGGGTGGGAGTCGGGCGACTTGGCAGAATCCATCGCAGCGGACGAGCGAGCGGGCGGGCGAGCGATCGATTGCTCTATCAATCAGGCGATCAATCGATCGCCCGATCGATCAATCAGGCGATCAGTCGATCGATCGATCGCCCGATCAATCAGGCGATCAATCGATCGATCGATGGCCCGATCGATCAATCAGGCGATCAGTCGATCGATCGCCCGATCAATCAGGCGATCAATCGATCGATCGCCCGATCGATCAATCAGGCGATCAATCGATCGATCGCCCGATCGATCAATCAGGCGATCAATCGATCGATCGATCGCCGATCGATCAATCAGGCGATCAATCGATCGATCGCCCGATCAATCAGGCGATCAATCGATCGATCGATGGCCCGATCGATCAATCAGGCGATCAGTCGATCGATCGATCGCCGATCGATCAATCAGGCGATCAGTCGATCGATCGATCGCCCGATCAATCAGGCGATCAATCGATCGATCGATGGCCCGATCGATCAATCAGGCGATCAGTCGATCGATCGATCGCCGATCAATCAGGCAATCAATCGATCGATCGATGGCCCGCCCGATCAATCAGGCGATCAATCGATCGATCGATGGCCCGCCCGATCAATCAGGCGATCAATCGATCGATCGATGGCCGCCCGATCAATCAGGCGATCAATCGATCGATCGATGGCCCGCCCGATCAATCAGGCGATCAATCGATCGCTCGCCCGATCAATCAGTCGATCAATCGATCGATCGCTCATCAATCAGTCGATCAATCGATCGATCGCCCGATCGATCAGGCGATCAATCGATCGATCAGGCGATCAATCGATCGGGCGATCAATCAATCGATCGGGCGATCAATCAATCGATCAACCAATCAATCAATCAATCGATCAATCAATCGATCAATCAATCGATTAGGCGCCCGATCAATCAATCAATCGATCAATCGGCCCGCCATCAGCGCGCGCCCCGCCCCCCTCATCACCGTCATCCCCGCCCCCATCATGACGATGATGGCGTTGGCTGCGGCGACGACGTTGCCCCTCGACTCCAGCAGCACGGAGCGCAGAACCTCCTCGTCCACCAGGGGAACGCCTCCGACAGGACCGCCACCCCCGAGACTCACACTCAGTCGACTCAGTCGACGACTCCGTGCCGGGGTGGGGGGGGGCGCCTGCCCGCCCNGGGGGGGGGCCGCCGCTAACAACCCGGGGTGGACGGGGTTGACGACGGGGTGGACGGCGGGTGGACGGCGGGGTGGACGGCGGGGTGGACGACGGACGGCACGGGGACATCGTGGGCACGGCGCCGGATCGTGACCAACGCCTTGGGGAGAGGGGAGGGGAGGGTGGTGGTGGTGATAGTGGTGGTGATGGTGGTCACAATGAGGATGGTGGTCATGGTGAGGATGGTGGTGGTGGTGGTGCTGAGGATGTGGTGGTGGTGGTGGTGAGGAGTGGTGGTGGTGGTGGTGGTGGCGAGGATGGTGGTCATGGTGAGGATGGTGGTGTGGTGGTGGTCATGGTGAGGATGGTGGTGGTGTGATGGTGGTCACATGAGGATGGTTCATGGTGAGGATGGTGGTGGTGGTGGTGGTCTGGTGAGGTGGTGGTGGTGGTGGTGATGGNGGTCACAATGAGTGAATGGGTGGTCATGGTGAGGATGGTGTGGTGGTGATGGTGGGGTCACAAAGGTGGTCGGGAGTGGTGGTGGTGGTGATGGTGGTCATGGTGAGGATGGTGGTGGTGTGTGATGGTGGTCACAATGAGAATGGTGGTCATGGTGAGGATGGTGGTGGTGGTGATGGTGGTCATGGTGAGGATGGTGGCGGTGGTGGTGATGGTGGTCATGGTGAGGATGGTGGTGGTGGTAATGAGGATGGTGGTCATGGTGAGGATGGTGGTGGTGGTGATGGTGGTGGTGAGGATGGTGGCGATGGTGGTCACTGAGGATGGTGGTCATGGTGAGGATGGTGGTGGTTGTGGTGGTGGTCGTGGTGATGGTGGTGATGGTGGTGAGGATGGTGGTGGTGGTGATGGTGGTCGTGGTGAGGATGGTGGTGGTGATGGTGGTAATGAGGATGGTGGTCGTGGTGAGGATGGTGTGGTGGTGGTGGTCATGGTGAGGATGGTGGTCGTGGTGAGGATGGTGGTGATGGTGGTCACAATGAGGATGGTGGTCGTGGTGAGGATGGTGGTGGTGGTGATGGTGGTCATGGTGAGGATGGTGGTGGTGGTGGTCACAATGAGGATGGTGGTCGTGGTGAGGATGGTGGTGGTGGTGATGGTGGTCATGGTGAGGATGGTGGTGGTGGTGATGGTGGTCATGGTGAGGATGATGGTGGTGGTGGTGATGGTCACAATGGGGATGGTGGTCGTGGTGAGGATGGTGGTGGTGGTGATGGTGGTCATGGTGAGGATGGTGGTGGTGTGTGGTGGTCATGGTGAGGATGGTGGCGGTGGTGATGGTGGCGTGGTGCGGTGGTGATGGTGGTGATGGTGCGTGGTGATGGTGGCGGTNGCGGTGTGATGTGGTGGCGGTGGTCGTGTATGTGAGGACGGTGATCGTGTGGATGGGTTCTATACCTGTGTGGGCACGTGCCAGCACCAGTGTGTATATNGTGCAGTGTATAGTGTGTGTATGTGTGTGTAAGTGTGTGTATGTNGTGTATAGTGTGTGTGTGTGTGTAGTGTGTGTGTGTGTGTATNGCGAGGTGTGNACTGAGTNATGTGCTTGGACTGAGTCAGACTCGAGTATGAATTTGTGACTTCGACTCGACTTGGACTTGCATACATGACTTTGTCCACCTCTGGTGTATNGTGTGTATGTGTNGTGTATAGTGTGTGTATNGTGTGTGGTGGTGTATGTGTGTGTATGTGTAGTGTGTGTGTATNGTGTAGTGTATGTGTNGTGTATAGCGTNGTGTCAGCGTGTGTATTAAGTGTGTNGTGTAGTGTATCGTGTGTGTNGTGTATGTGTNGTGTGTGTGTATNGTGTTNGTTATAGTGTGTGTGTATNGTGTAGTCACAGTGTGTAGTNTNGTGTGTNGTGTGTAGTGTGTAGTGTATAGTGTGTGTGTAGTAGTGTATAGTTAGTGTATAGTGTAGAGTGTAGTAGTGTAAGCCCTAGTGTATAGTGTAGTAGTGTATAGTGTAGTAGTGTATAGTGTAGAGTGTATAGTGTNGTAGTGTATAGTGTAGTAGTGTATAGTGTAGTAGTGTATAGTGTAGTAGTGTATAGTGTACAGTGTAGTGAGTATGTAGTATACAGTGTATAGTGTAGTGGATGAGGTCTCACCGGTGCTGGGCACGTAGCCCAGGCCCTGCACATGGAGTGNGGCATGAGCAGCACCGCGTGGTGGTGCACAGCGGGGACCGCTGCACCACACACAGAGACACACANGCACACGCCACACACCGCCAGCGTCATACACGCGCACGCAACACACACAACACACGCACGCGGCCACGCGGCACACACACACACACACGCAACACATGCCAGGTCATACACACACACGCGCAACACACACGCACGCGTCCCACGCACACACACACGTCACACACGCGTTACACACNTGACACACGCGTGACATGCNACACACGCGCGCACGGCGTGGCGAACAGTGGGGCGGCAAATTGGCTAAGGGAGCGAGCGAATAGCGAGCGAATGGACGAGCAAATGGACGAGCAAATGGACGAGCAAATGGACGAGCAAATGGACGAGCAAATGGACGAGCAAATGGCCGAGTGAGCGCGCATCAGGCGAGCGATCGGTGAGCGAGTGAGCAAGCGGGTGAGCGAGCGAGTGGTTGAGTGAGTGAGCAAGTGGGTGAGAAAATGACTGAGTGAGCGAGCAGACGGGCGAGCGAGTGGGCGAGCGAGCGGGTGAGAAAATGGCTGAGTGGGCAATAAGGCAAGTGAGTGGGCGGGTGGGCGACTGATTGAACGAGTGAGTGAGTGAGCGAGGGAGCAGTCGAGTGAGCGGACGAGTGAGCAAGTGAGCGAGCGAGAGAGCGAGAGAGTAAGCGAGTTAGTGAGCGAGTGAGCGAGTGAGCGGACGAGTGAGCGAGAGAGCGGAGAGCGAGTGAGTGAGTGAGTTAGCAAGCAAGTGAGCGAGAGAGCGAGCGAGAGAGCAAGTGAGTGAGTGAGCGAGTGAGTGAGCGAGTTAGCGAGTGAGCGAGAGAGCGAGAGACGAGGAGTAGTGAGTTAGCAAGCAAGTGAGCGAGAGAGCGAGCGAGAGAGCAAGTGAGTGAGTGAGCGAGTGAGTGAGCGAGTTAGCGAGCGAGCGAGTTAGCGAGCGAGTGAGTTAGCGAGCGAGTTAGTGAGCGAGTGAGCGAGTTAGTGAGCGAGCGATTGATCGAGCGAGTGAGCGAGTGAGCGGACGAGTGAGCGAGAGAGCGAGAGAGCGAGTGAGTGAGTGAGTTAGCAAGCAAGTGAGCGAGAGAGCGAGCGAGAGAGCAAGTGAGTGAGTGAGCGAGTGAGTGAGCGAGTTAGCGAGCGAGCGAGTTAGCGAGCGAGTTAGCGAGCGAGTTAGTGAGCGAGTGAGCGAGTTAGTGAGCGAGCGATTGATCGAGTGAGTGAGCGAGTGAGCGGACGAGTGAGCGGACGAGTGAGCGAGAGAGCGAGAGAGCGAGTGAGTGAGTGAGTTAGCAAGCAAGTGAGCGAGAGAGCGAGCGAGAGAGCAAGTGGTGAGTGAGCGAGTGAGTGAGCGAGTTAGCGAGCGAGCGAGTTAGCGAGCGAGTGAGTTAGCGAGCGAGTTAGTGAGCGAGTTAGTGAGCGAGCGATTGATCGAGTGAGTGAGCGAGTGAGCGGACGAGTGAGCGAGAGAGCGAGAGAGCGAGTGAGTGAGTGAGTTAGCAAGCAAGTGAGCGAGAGAGCGAGCGAGAGAGCAAGTGAGTGAGTGAGCGAGTGAGTGAGCGAGTTAGCGAGCGAGCGAGTTAGCGAGCGAGTGAGTTAGCGAGCGAGTTAGTGAGCGAGTGAGCGAGTTAGTGAGCGAGCGATTGATCGAGTGAGTGAGCGAGTGAGCGGACGAGTGAGCGGACGAGTGAGCGAGAGAGCGAGAGAGCGAGTGAGTGAGTGAGTTAGCAAGCAAGTGAGCGAGAGAGCGAGCGAGAGAGCAAGTGAGTGAGTGAGCGAGTGAGTGAGCGATGCGAGCGAGCGAGTTAGCGAGCGAGTGAGTTAGCGAGCGAGTTAGTGAGCGAGTGAGCGAGTTAGTGAGCGAGCGATTGATCGAGCGAGTGAGCGAGTGAGCGGACGAGTGAGCGAGAGAGCGAGAGAGCGAGTGAGTGAGTGAGTTAGCAAGCAAGTGAGCGAGAGAGCGAGCGAGAGAGCGAGTGAGTGAGTGAGCGAGTGAGTGAGCGAGTTAGCGAGCGAGCGAGTTAGCGAGCGAGTGAGTTAGCGAGCGAGTTAGTGAGCGAGTGAGCGAGTTAGTGAGCGAGCGATTGTCGAGTGAGTGAGCGAGTGAGCGGACGAGTGAGCGAGAGAGCGAGAGAGCGAGTGAGTGAGTGAGTTAGCAAGCAAGTGAGCGAGAGAGCGAGCGAGAGAGCGAGTGAGTGAGTGAGCGAGTGAGTGAGCGAGTTAGCGAGCGAGCGATTGATCGAGCGAGTGAGCGAGTGGTGAGCGAGTGAGTGAGCGAGTTAGTGAGCGAGTTAGTGAGCGAGCGATTGATCGAGTGAGTGAGCGAGTGAGCGGACGAGTGAGCGAGAGAGCGAGAGAGCGAGCGAGTGAGTGAGTTAGAGCAAGTGAGCGAGAGAGCGAGCGAGAGAGCGAGTGAGTGAGTGAGCGAGTGAGTGAGCGAGTTAGCGAGCGAGCGAGTTAGCGAGCGAGTGGTTAGCGAGCGAGTTAGTGAGCGAGTGAGCGAGTTAGTGAGCGAGCGATTGATCGAGTGAGTGAGCGAGTGAGCGGACGAGTGAGCGAGAGAGCGAGAGAGCGAGTGAGTGAGTGAGTTAGCAAGCAAGTGAGCGAGAGAGCGAGCGAGAGAGCGAGTGAGTGAGTGAGCGAGTGAGTGAGCGAGTTAGCGAGCGAGCGAGTTAGCGAGCGAGTTAGTGAGCGAGTTAGTGAGCGAGTGAGCGAGTTAGTGAGCGAGCGATTGATCGAGTGAGCGAGTGAGTGAGCGAGCGACGGAGCAAATGGCTGAGTGAGCAAAAAGGTTGACGGGTGAGTGAGTGAGTGAGCGAGCGAGCGAGTGAGCGACTCACGGCGTAGGTCATGACGAGGTTGATCATGCCCTCCTTGTCGTCCCCTGCTTGCCGCTCAGGGGAACCACTCGTCCTGCACGAGGCCGTCACGCACGCCCGCCCCGATGGGCACGTGGGCCCACGCAATGCGGTCGTCCACCGAGAACGCCCTCTGACACACACACACACCACGTACACCACGTATACACACACGTACACACACACACACGTACACACACCACGTACACACAGATACATATATACACACACACACACACGTACACACACACACACGTACACCACACACACGTACACACACACACACACGTACACACACACACACACACGTNCACACACACACCACGTACACACAGATACATATATACACATACACACACACACACACACACCACGTACACCACGTACACACGCACACACACACACACACACACACACACACACACCACGTACACACAGATACATATATACACATACACACACACACACCACGTACAACACACACACACGTNCACACACACACACGTACACACGATACATATATACACATACACACCACCACACAGATACATATATACACATACACACACACACACACACTACNTACACCACACACCACGTACANCCCCCCCCACCCCCCCACCCCCCCCACCCCCACCCCACCCCACCACCACCCNCCACCACCACCCCCCCCCANCCCCCCCACCACCCCCCCANCANCCCCCCCACCANCCCCCCNCCACCCCCCCCACCACCCCCCCCACCACCACCACCCCCCCACCCCCCCCCACCANCCCCCCCACCACCACCACCCCCCCACCCACCACCCCCCCACCCCATCCCCACCACCCCCCCCCACCANCCCCCTACCTCATCGAAACCTCCAGGTAGAACGAGTCGACGCCGGGCGGCACGGCGCACTGCAGGAGCTTGTTCCAGCGCGGGTTGGCCCCGTTGTAGTCGCTCTGCGTCTCGTAGACGTGTAGCCCAGACGCAGCGGCAACGGGTCCGCGCGTCACCCGTAGTTCTTGGCGAGTTTCGCCTGTGGGTGGCGGGGGGGTGGTGGTGGTGGGAGATGTTGACTACCTCGCCTGGTACGCAGGAGGTCGTGGGTTCGATCCGACCCTGACGACGCCTGCTGCTGCTGCTGCATATTTGGAGTTTGCGTGTCTCTCATCATCATCATTATCACAGTGGCTATGAGATGTTGACTACCTCGCCTGGTACGCAGGAGGTCGTGGGTTCGATCGCGACCCTGACGATGCCTGCTGCTGTTTATTTGGAATTTGCGTTTCTCTCATCATCATCATCATGGTGGCTAGGAGATGTTGACTACCTCGCCTAGTATACTGGAGATTGTGGGTTCGATCGCGACCCCTGACACCCGCTGCTGTATATTTGGAGTCTGTCTCTCTCATCATCACCATGGTGGTGGAGATGTTGACTACCTCGCCTGGTACGCAGGAGGTCGTGGGTTCGATCCCGACCCTNACGACGCCTGCTGCTGCTGCTGTATANTTGGAGTTGGTCTCTCNCTCATCATACGGGGGTAAGAGATGTTGACTACCTCGCCTGGTACACAGGGGTCGGGGTTCATCACCACCCCCTACCCCTATCGCTCACCCCACCTNCCCCCCCCACCCCCCCTCACCTGTACGATGGTGAGGCTGAGTCTGCCCGTGGTGGGGAGGTGCGCTCCTCCGCCCCCCCCCACGGCGTATCCCCGGGGGACCCCCCCGGAGCCCCCGTGGGGCCCCCCCGGGAGCCCCCACTGCAGCCTCTGTGCAGTTGCCTCATCCAGTAGCAGCTGCTGCTGCTGCGCCGTCGGGGTGAGACGCAGGAAGTCGGGGGCAGCTCTCCCACGTACACCTGCACGGCGGGGCAAACGAGAGGATAAAAATAAAACATATTAAATAATAAAAATAAAATAATTAAAATAATACAATTAAACATAAAATAATAAAAATAAAACATAATAAAATAAACCATAATAAATAAAAATAAAACAATAAATAATAAAAATAAACATAATAAATAATAAAACAAAACATAATAAAATAATNAAAATAAAAGATTATAAAATAATGAAAATAAAACGTAAAATAATGAAAATAAAAGATTATAAAATAATAAAAATTAAACATAATAAAAATAAAACATTATAAAATAATGGCAAAAATAAAATAATAAAATAATAAAAATAAAAAAAAAAAATTCATTATAAAATAATGAAAATAAAAATTATAAAATAATAAAAATAAATCATAATAAAAAAATNAAAATAAAACATTATAAAATAATAAAAATAAACATTATAAATAATGAAAATAAAAGAATAAATTATAAAAATTCAACAATAAAAAATAAAATAAAACATAATAAAATATGAAAATAAAACATAATAAAATAATGAAAATAGAACGTGGGGTGAGACGCAGGAAGTCGGGGGGCAGCTCTCCACGTACACCTGCACAGGGGGGCAAACGAGAGGTCATGAAGGGAAGTAATGAAATAATAAAAATAAAACGTAATAAAATAATAAAAATAAAACAAATAAAATATGAAAATAAAAATAATAAAATAAAACAAATAAAATAAAACATAATGAAATAATAAAAATAAAACATATTAAAATAATAAAATAAAACAATAAAATAATAAACATAAACAGTAATAAATAATGAAAATAAAACATAATAAAATAATAAAATAAAATAATAAAATAATGAAAATAAAACATAATAAAATAATAAAAATAAAACATAATAAAATAAAACATATTAAAATAATAAAATAAACNTATTAAAATAAAAAATATTAAAATAATAAAAATAAAACATAATAAAATAATTAAAATAGAACGTGGGGGTGAGACGCAGAAGTCGGGGGCAGCTCACCCACGTACACCTGCAGGGGGGGCAAACGAGATTCAAAGTTCTTGGTTCTTTCGCTAAAGTCACGTTGAAGGGAAGTAATGAAATAATAAAATAAAACATAATAAAATAAAACAATAAAATAAAACTTAATAAATAATAAAATGTTAACATAATAAAATAAAAATAGAACATAATAAAATNAATTAAATAAAACATATTTTAAAAATAAAACTTAATAAAATAAAACATAATAAAATAATAAAAGTAAAACAATAAAATAATAAAGTAAATATTATAAAATAATAAAAATAGAACGTAAAAAATTAATTTAAATAAACGTAATAAAATAAGAATAAAACATAATAAAACAGAAAATAATAAAAATAAAACATAATAAAATAAATCTCACGAGTTTCGGCCACAACNTGTTCTCCACCTGAGGAGCTGCTTGCGTTGTGGCCGAAACGTGAGAATTGTATTTTATTATGTTTTATTTTTATTANTTTATTATTTCCCTCTACGTGATGACTTTACCGAAAGAACCAAGAAGATGAATCCCTGCAGTCACGAAAGCTTTAAATGTATTTTATTATGTTTAATTTTTATTACTTTATTACTTCCCTTTTACGTGACGACTTTACCGAAAGAACCAAGAAGATGAATCCCTGCTGCAGTCACGAAAGAAGCTTTCNATCGAAATTTAAGAGACAAGACGTTGAGAAATGAGTGACAAACGGTGACTCACCAGTGACTCACGGCCGCAAACTCTCTCACTCCTCACCCACATCAGCCTCACTCACTCACCACACTCACTCACTCACTCACCACCCACGCATCACTCACCCACTCACTCACCCACCCACTCACCAACTCACTCACTCACCCACTCACCACCCACCCCTCACCCACCAACCAGAGGTCGCAAACGGGTTTTGACCTTACCCGTACCGGCCGCACCAGGGTCGCAATGGGTACCCTACCTGGCCGGGTACTAGCCACGGTTAGGGTACGGGTACCCTTCGACCTCGATGACCATGTTGCACGCGGGTGGGTTTATTCAGGAACTTGAATTGTGAGAAGAGACAAGACGTTGAAATGAGTGACAAACCTCACCTGACTCACGGCCTACCCGTACCCGGCCGCACCAGGGTCGCAAACTCTCCCCTCACTCATCCACCACTCACCTCACGAATACCCACTCACCCACTCACTCACCCACTCACACTCACCACCCACGCATCAACCCATCACCACCCACCACTCACTCACTCACCCACTCACCACCCACCACTCACCACTTACCACCCACCAACGGTCGCAAACGGGTTTTTGACTTACCTCCCCGTACCCTACCCGGCCACACCAGGTCGCAAACNGGTTCCCCCACCCGTACCTGGCCGTCCCTAACCATACCGCCGGGTACTAGGGTACGGGTATGGGTACCGATTCACCTCGATGACCACGTTNCACGCGGTGGGTTGATTCAGGAACTTGAATCGTGAGAAGAGACAAGACGTTGAAAAGAGTGACAAACCTCACCTGACTCACGGCCTACCCGTACCCTACCGGCCGCACCAGGGTCGCAAACTCTCCCCACTCACCCACTCACTCCACCCTCACGAACTCACCCACCCACGCCTCACCACCCACCCACTCACTNACCCACCCACCCACTCACCCACTTACTCACCCACCAACCAGAGGTCGCAAACGGTTTTGATCCTTACCTACCCGGCCACACCANGGTCGCAAACTACCCGTACCTGCCNTACCCTACCCATACCGGCCGGTACTAGGGTACGGGTATTATGGGTACCGATTGCGACCTCGATGAAGCCACGTTCAGCGCGGTGGGTTGATTCAGGAACTTGAATCGTGAGAAGAGACAAGACGTTGAAATGAGTGACAGTGACTCACCAGACTCACGGCCTACCCACGCACCAGGGTCGCAAACTCTCCCACTCACCTCCTCACCCACCTACCNACCCACCCACCCTCACCCACTCACTCACCCACTCACGAACTCACCACCACGCCTCACTCACCCACCCACTCACCAACTCACTCACTCACCACCCACCACCCACACTCACCCACCAACCTCGCAAACGGGTTTTGATCCTTACCCGTACCGGCCGCACCACGCAAACATCCGTACCCCCGTACCCTACCCGTACCCGGCCGGGTACGGTATGGTATCCTCACCTCGCTCAAGTGGAATCCCTGTCACCACGTTTACCCCGTATTCTTGTGCANGGAAAAATAGAGTTTTCAGGTCCATACGGCGTACGGCACTTTCAATACGAGCAGAAAAATACCACCCTCTCCTCCCTCACCCTCACCTCCCTCANCCTCCCTCACCTCCCTCACCTCCCTCAACTCCCTCACCTCCCTCACCTCCCTCACCACCCTGGCCTCCCTCACCCTCACCTCTCTCACCCTCACCTCCCTCACCCTCACCTCCCTCACCACCCTCACCACCCTCACCTTCACCACCCTCACCTCACTCACCACCCTCACCCTCACCACCCTCACCTCACTCACTCACCACCCTCACCTCACCTCCCTCACCACCCTCACCTCACTCACCACCCTCACCTCACTCACCACCCTCACCTCCCACCANCCTCACCACCCTCACCTCACTCACCACCCTCACACACTCACTCACCACCTCACTCACTCACCACCCTCACCTCCTCCCTCACCTCCCTCACCACCTCAGCCTCACCTCCTCACCACCCTCACCACCCTCACCTCCCCACCACCCTCACCTNACTCACCACCCTCACCTCACCACCACCTCACNACCCTCACCACCCTCACCTCCTCACCACCCTCACCACCCTCACCTCACCCTCACCTCCCTCACCACCCTCACCACCCTCCNCCTCACCACCCTCACCTCACTCACCCTCACCCTCACCTCCCTCACCCTNACCACCCTCACCACCCTCAGGGGCCTCCCACCCTCACCCTCACCCACCTCACCTCACCCTCACCCTCACCACCCTCANCCTCTCCCTCANCTCCCTCACCCTCACCACCCTCACCTCCTCACCCCCTCACCTCCCTCACCACCCTCACCACCCTCACCTCCNACCCTCACCCCCTCACCTCCTCCCTCCTCACCCCCTCACCACCCTCACCANCCCACCACCCTCACCACCCTCACCCTCACCACCCACCCCACCACCCTCACCACCCTCACCCTNACCCTCACTCACCCTCACCACCCCACNCTCACCACTAGCCCCTCCCTCACCACCCTCACCACCCTCACCCCCAGCCTCACCACCTCACCCTCACCCCCTCACCACCCTCCCCTCACCTCACCACCCATCACCCTCACNTCCCTCACTCACCACCACCCTCACCTCGACTCANCTCACCACCNNCCTCACTCACCACCNCCCTCCCCTCCCTCACTCCCCACCCCTCACCACCCTCACCACCCTCACCACCCTCACCACCCTCACCCTCCCTCACCACCCCCCCTCCNCTCACTCACCACCCACACCTCCCTCCCTCCCTCCCTCCCCTCCCANCCTCACCACCCTCACCCTCACCNTTCCCTCACCCTCCCCTCACCCTCCCTCCCTCANCCCGCTCCTCACCACCCGCGTTTCCTCCCTCACCTCCTTCACCCTCCCCCTCACCTCCCCACCACCATCCCCTCACCCTCCCTCNCACCCGCACCCTCACCCCGCACCTCANCCCACCCTCACCANCCCCACCCGTCCCTCANCCCACCCCACCCCTCACGCTCACCCCGTCCCCACCCTCCCTCANCCTCCCTCCCACCCCACCCCACCCCCCCTCACCCCTCCTCACCCNCACGCCCCGTCCCTCACCCCTCACCTCCCTCACCCTCACCCACCCCACCCCCCCTCACTCCCTCCTCACCCCTCACCGCTCACCCCGTCCCCACCCTCCCCTCACCTCCCTCACCTCACCCACCCCTCACCCCCCCTCACTCCCCACCCCCCTCANCCCCACCACCGTCCCTCCCCTCCCTCACCCTCCCTCACCTCACTCACNTCACCAGCCCCGCCCTNGTCCTCACCACCCTCGTCCCTCACCCCCCCACCCCCCCCCCCCGCTCCTCACCCCCCGCTCACCCCACGCCTCATCCCCCCCTCACCAGCCCTCCCCTCACCCCCCCTCCCCCCGCTCCTCACCAGCCCCGCCCCTCGTCCCCACCGGCCCCGCGTAGTGGCGATCGTCCTGACGGCCATCGTCTCCTCTGACGTCACGTCCTCTGACGTCACTTCCTGGGACAGTGCGGTTCGGGTGGGGTATAAAAAGTGTGTGGGGGGTGACGTCACCCTGTCAGTACAGGACGGGTGACGTCACCCTGTCAGTACACGACGGGTGACGTCACCCTGTCAGTACAAGACGGGTGACGTCACCCTATCGGTACAGGACGGGTGACGTCACCCTGTCAGTACAGGACGGGTGACGTCACCCTGTCAGTACAGGACGGGTGACGTCACCCTGTCAGTACAGGACGGGTGACGTCACCCTGTCAGTACAGGACGGGTGACGTCACCCTATCAGTACAGGACGGGTGACGTCTCCCTATCAGTACAGGACGGGTGACGTCACCTATCAGTACAGGACGAGTGACGTCACCCTATCAGTACAGGACGGGTGACGTCACCCTATCAGTACAGGACGGGTGACGTCACCCTGTCAGTACAGAACGGGTGACGTCACCCTATCAGTACAGGACGGGTGACGTCACCCTATCAGTACAGGACGGGTGACGTCACCCTGTCAGTACATGACGGGTGACGTCACCCTATCAGTACAGGACGGGTGACGTCACCCTATCAGTACAGGACGGGTGACGTCACCTATCAGTACAGGACGGGTGACGTCACCCTATCAGTACAGGACGGGTGACGTCACCCTATCAGTACAGGACGGGTGACGTCACCCTGTCAGTACAGGACGGGTGACGTCACCATATCAGTACAGGACGGATGACGTCACCCTATCAGTACAGGTGAGTGACGTCATCGCACAAAAACAACAGTGTGAGTGACATCACTTTCCAGTACGGCCCAAGTGACGTCATCGCACAGAGAAAATATTTTGACTTAAAGCTTTTGTGACTGCAGCAATTTATATTCTTGGTTCTTTCGGTAAAGTCACGGAGAGATAGAAAATAAAAAATAAAATTTATAAAAATTGGGGGGGGGATGACGTCACCCTTTCAGTTCAGGACGAATGACGTCATCGCTTGTGTTGCGATTGAAAATTGGGNTTTTTTTTGCTTTATTTTCAATTTAATTTTTATTTTCTATCTGTACGGGACTTTACCGAAAGAACCAATAAGATGAATCCCTGCAGTCACGAAAGCTTTAAACCAATTATCATATTTTTTTACTGGCAAATGAGGTTCCAATGGTTTTGTTGTATTTGTTAGAACGCCCTTCGGATTTCTGCGTATAAATAAAATAATAAACTTTCCTCACAAATACGTGATCGCGTTGCGTTGCTGTTGTTGCCTGTTCCTCCTCTGCGTAGGCAAGCGGAATAACGATATCAATAATAACGATTTATAATTATAAACAAAATAAAAAATGACAACTTTTGAACTTTCGCTCCACTGCCCCTAGCCAAGATGGCGGCCGCTTTACACATTCCCCAGTGACGTCACTTCCTGTTGGCGCGCCCCCCCAGGCGTCACGTGACGACGCATTCTTCACCGATTTTTCAAATGTTTATTGTTTTTTTGAACTCCGCTAAAATATAAAAAACGCGAACGACCATGAAATAACAACTTTTAAATCTTCCGCTGAAAGTCCCAATAATATAATTTCGTCATCCTTTACCCCTTTTTAAAGAAATTAAAACTCACCGGAAGTGGGCGTCGAAACCGGATGTTGAGGTGTGACGGGGTCACGTGGTTTTCTCCGTCAGCTACCAACCGCAGAAGCATTTAAAGTAAGTGCCGCTCCCTTTGCGAAAATTTACATTTTATTTTAATTAATACGACCAACAACAACGTTCTCTTATAACCACTAACAACGTTACATTGTTACCAACGTTGCCGCTTGAGAAAGTTACGAGTTTTATCGGGATAATTTCCTTCTGTGTGTTTATATGCTCGGCACAGGCGTGGCCCATCGTCTCAGCGTTAATCGCTGAGACTCACTGAGCCAGGCTGAGACTCACAGAGACTCNCAGAGCCAGACTGAGTCTCACTGAGGCTCACAGAGGCTCGCGGAGCCAGGCAGAGGCTCACAGGTTCAAGAACGCTGAGGCTCACAGAGCCAGACTGAGGCTCACTGAGGCTCACAGAGCCAGGCTGAGGCTCACTCCCAGGCTTACGACCAGATGAGGCTCACAGAGCCGCTCACAGAGCCAGACTCACAGAGCCNGGCTGAGGCTCTGACAGAGCCAGACTGAGGCTCAGGCTGAGGCTCACAGAGCCAGGCTGAGGCTCACAGAGCCAGACTGAGGCTCACAGAGCCAGACTCAGGCTCACAGAGCCAGGCAGGCTCACAGAGCCAGACTGAGGCTCACAGAGCCAGACTGAGGCTCAGAGCTAGACTGAGACTCACAGAGCCAGACTGAGGCTCAGACTCACAGAGCTAGACTCACAGAGCCAGACTGAGGCTCACAGAGCCAGACTGAGGCTCACAGAGCTAGACTGAGACTCACAGAGCCAGACTGAGGCTCACAGAGCCAGACAGAGGCTCACAGAGCTAGACTGAGACTCACAGAGCCAGACTGAGGCTCACAGAGCTAGACTGAGACTCACAGAGCCAGACAGAGGCTCACAGAGCCAGACGTGAGGCTCACAGAGCTAGACTGAGACTCACAGAGCCAGACTGAGGCTCACAGAGCCAGGCTGAGGCTCACAGAGCCAGGCTGAGGCTCACAGAGCCAGGCTGAGGCTCACAGAGCCAGAGCCAGACAGAGGCTCACAGAGCCAGACTGAGACTCACGGAGCCAGCTGAGGCTCACAGAGGCTCACAGAGCCAGGCTGAGGCTCACAGAGCCAGAGCCAGACTGAGGCTCACAGAGCCAGACTGAGGCTCACAGAGCTAGACTGAGACTCACAGAGCCAGACTGAGGCTCACAGAGCCAGACAGAGGCTCACAGAGCTAGACTGAGACTCACAGAGCCAGACTGAGGCTCACAGAGCTAGACTGAGACTCACAGAGCCAGACAGAGGCTCACAGAGCCAGACAGAGGCTCACAGAGCCAGACAGAGGCTCACAGAGCTAGACTGAGACTCACAGAGCCAGACTGAGACTCACGGAGCCAGACTGAGGCTCACGGAGCCAGACTGAGGCTCACGGAGCCAGGCTGACTCACGGAGCCAGACTGAGGCTCACAGAGCCAGACTGAGGCTCACTGAACCAGACTGAGGCTCACTGAGGCTCACAGAGCCAGGCTGAGCTCACAGAGCCAGGCTGACTCACAGAGCCAGCTGAGGCTCACTGAGGCTCACAGAGCCAGGCTGAGGCTCANAGAGCCAGAGCCAGACTGAGGCTCACAGAGCCAGATCTGAGGCTCACAGAGCCAGACTGAGGCTCACGGAGCCAGACTGAGGCTCACGAGCCAGAGTCTCACGGAGCCAGACTGAGTCTCACTGATCACGGAGCCAGACTGAGTCTCACAGAGGCTCACAGAGCCAGACTGAGGCTCACTGAGTCAGACTGAGGCTCACTGAGTCTCACAGAGCCAGACTGAGGCTCACAGAGCCAGGCTCACAGAGCCAGACTCACTCACTGAGACTGAGGCTCAACAGAGCCAGACTGAGGCTACTGAGGCTCACTGAGGCTCACAGAGCCAGGCTGAGGCTCACAGAGCCAGGCTGAGGCTCCTTACCATAGGTTTCAGATGCTGCTGATTATGATGCTGCTGATGATGATGATGATGCTGCTGCTGATGAAGCTGTTGCTTGTGACAATGATGATACCGCTGCTGATGATGATGATGCTAATGATGCTGATGATGATGCCGCTGGTTATTATGCTGCTGCTGATGATGCCGCTGGTTATTATGCTGCTGATGATGTTGCTGCTGCTGCTGATGATCCTGATGATGATGCTGCTGCTGATGACGCTGCTGCTGCTGATGACGCTGCTGCTGATGATGATGCTTCTGATGACGATGCTGATGATGCTGCTGATGATGCTACTGCTGATGACGCTGCTGCTGCTGCTGATTACGATGCTGCTGATGATGATGACGCTAATGATGCTGCTGCTGAGAATGATGCCGCTGGTTACTGACGATGCTGATGACGCTGCTGATGCTGCTGCTGCTGATGATGCTGCTGATGATGACGATGATGCTGCTGCTGATGATACTACTGCTGCTGATGCTGCTGCTGATGATGACGATGATGATGCTGCTGATGATGACGATGATGATGCTGCTGCTGATGATACTACTGCTGCTGCTGCTGATGCTGCTGCTGATGATGCTGCTGCTTCTGCTGATGATGATGCTGCTGCTGCTGCTGCTGCTGCTGCTGCTGCTGCTGCTGCTGATGATGATGATGATGCTGCTGATGATGATGATGATGCTGCTGCTGCTGATGATGATGGTGCTGCTGCTCCTGCTGATGATGCTGCTGCTGCTGCTGCTGATGATGATGCTCCTGCTGATGACGCTGCTTCTGTTGCTGCTGCTGATGCTGCTGATGATGATGTTGCTGCTGCTGCTGATGCTGCTGCTGCTGATGATGATGATGCTGCTGCTTCTGATGATGATGATGATGCTGCTTATAATGACGCTGCTCCTGCTGTTGCTGCTGCTGATGATGATGACGCTGCTGCTTATGCTGCTGCTGCTGATGATGATGATGATGACGATGCTGATGATGATGCTCCTGCTGATGACGCTGCTTCTGTTGCTGCTGATGATGCTGCTGCTTCTGCTGATGCTGCTGCTGCTGATGCTGCTACTGATGCTGCTTCTGCTGCTGCTGATGCTGCTGCTGCTGCTTCTGTTGCTGCTGATGATGACGCTGCTGATGCTGCTGATGCTGCTGCTGCTGATGCTGCTGATGCTGCTGATGCTGCTGATGCTGCTGCTGCTGATGCTGCTGCTGATGCTTCTGATGATGATGACGCTGCTGATGCTGCTGCTGACACTGCTGCTGCTGCTGATGATACTGCTGATGATGATGACGCTGCTGATGATGCTGCTGCTGCTGATGAACGCTGCTGCTGATGATGCTGCTGCTGCTGATGCTACTTCTGCTGCTGCTGATGATGCTGCTGATGCTGCTGCTGATGATGATGATGCTGCTGCTGCTGCTGATGATGCTGCTGATGATGACGCTGCTGATGACGCTGCTGCTTCTGATGCTGCTGCTTCTGATGATGATGATGATGCTGATGATGCTGCTGCTGATGCTGATGCTGTTGCTGATGCTGATGCTGCTGCTGATGATGATGCTGATGACGTCGCCCGCCTCAGGATGTGGAAGGCGGCCGCTGGACACAAAGTCTCCGTGGACGTGGCGGCGGACGATGACTGGGAGACGGACCCAGACTTCGTGGTGAGACACGCTACGCACACGCTACACACACGCTACACACACGCTACGCACACACGCTACGCACACACGCTACGCACACACGCTACGNACACACGCACGCTACACACACGCTACACACCACACTACACACACGCTACACACGCGCTACGCACGCACGCTACACACACGCTACGCTACACACACTACACACACCACACGCGCACACACACACGCACGCACGCTACACACACACACACACGCTACACGCTACACACACGCTACACACGCACACGCTACACACTACACACACGCTACACACACGCTNCACACACGCTACACACACGCGCGCACGCTACACACGCGCTACACACACGCTACACACACACACACACACACACGCACACGCTACACACACGCTACACACACGCACACACACACACACACGCGCACGCTACACANACGCACACGCACGCTACACACGCGCTACACACACACCACGCACTACACACACACACGCTACGCACACGCTACACACGCGTGTGTAGTGCGTGCGTGCGAACACACACGCAAGATGGTGCGACGTGCCGTTCATTCCATTGGAACCTAATTTTCCAGTAAAAAAATTGATAATTGTGNTTTTTACCCTTTTATCTGGTAACAAAACCGACACCTTTTTTAAATCCTTTATATTAAGTTCGCTTGCTTGCTTAGGACCGTGCAAATCTTTCGGTCGTTTTTTTAACCCACTTCCCGTGATCCAATCGAGCTGACATTTTCCACACAGACTCGTTGTGCGTGACAATTAATGTTCGTGAAAAAATAAATTCCAAAATGTTACACTTTTTAGGACAAAAAATTATATTTAATTACCAATTGCTTAATGCTGGCAGACAATCATCTGACCCATAGGTGGCAGCCATCTCAAGCCAGAAGACGAGAGGACTCTAGCCGCCACGCATATAAAGGATTTAGAGTGAAAAACTTAGTTTTTATGGGTTATACTTGTTGCGTGTGTGTCTGCGCATCAGAACGATGTCTCTGAGAAGGACCAACGCTGGGGCGCCAAGACGGTCGAGGGTCTGGTCGCAGGAGCACTTCAGGTGAGGAGGAGACGTCGTCACCATCGTCATCATCATCGTCAANATCATCATCATCATCAACGTCATCANCGTCATCAACATCAACATCATCATCGTCAGGGGTCGTCAACATCATCACTTCGTCATCATCAACATCATCATCATCATCAGCAACATCATCATCATCATCATCATCAACATCATCATCAACATCATCGTCATTGTCGTCATCGTCATTGTCGTCACCAACATCATCATCATCACCAACGTCATCATCATCATGACCACCATCATAGACATCAACATCATCAACATCATCATCACCGACATGAACATCATCAACATCATCATCATCGTCACTGTCATCGTCAACATCATAACCATCATCATTCCTCATCCGCCCCCCCTCTCTCCCTGCTACTCATCTTGATCCCTGTCTCCCCGCGTCTCCCCGCGTCTCCTCCCGCGTCTCCCCGCGTCTCCCCGCGTCACTCCATGTCTCCCGCGTCTCCCGCGTCTCCCGCGTCACTCCCTNTCCCGCGTCTCCCCGTGTCTCCCTCCTCCTCCTCGCGTCTCCCGTGTCTCCCCGTGTCTCCCCTCCCCGCGTCTCCCGTCTCCCGCGTCTNCCCGTGTCTNCCTCTCCCGCGTCTCCCGTGTCTCCCCGTGTGTCTCCCGCGTCTNCCCGCGTCTCCCGTGTCTCCCGTGTCTCCCCGCGTCTCCCGTGTCTCCCCGTGTGTCCCCGCGTCCCGTGTCTCCCGCGTCTCCCGTGTCTCCTCCCGTGTCTNCCTGTCTTCTNCCCGCGTCTCCCCGCGTCTCCCGTGTCTNCCCGTGTCTCCCGCGTCTTCTCCCGCGTCTCCCGTGTCTCCCCTCCCCGCGTCTNCCCGCGTCTCCCGTGTCTCCCGTGTCTCCCGCGTCTNCCCGTGTCTCCTCCCGCGTCTCCCGTGTCTNCCCGTGTCTCCGCGCGTCTNCCCGTGTCTCCCCGTGTCTCTGTGTCTCCCCGTCTCCCGCGTCTCCCTGTCTCCCGCGTCTCCCGCGTCTCCCGTGTCTCCCGTGTCTCCCGTGTCTNCCCGTGTCTCCCGTGTCTCCCTTGTCTCCCGCGTCTCCCGCGTGTCTCCCCGCGTCTCCCGTGCGTCTNCCCGNGTCTCTCCCNTGTCTCTNCCCGTGTGTCCCTCCTCCCCCGCGTCTCNCGCGTCTCTCCCGTGTCTCCCGCGTCTCCCGTGTCTCTCTCCCGCGTCTCCCGCGTCTCCCGCGTCTCCTGTCTCCCGTGTCTCCCGTGTCTCCCGCGTCTCCTGTCTCCCGCGTCTCCCGCGTCTCCCGCGTCTCCCGTGCGTCTNCCCGCGTCTCCCGCNTCTCCCGCGTCTTCCCCGTCTCCCGCTCTNCCCGTGTCTCCCGTGTCTCCTCTCCCNCTCTCCCGCTCCGTGTCTTGTCTCCCGTGTCTCCGTGTCTCCCGCGTCTCCCGCGTCTCCTCGCGTCTNCCCGAGTGTCTCCCGTGTCTCCCCGCGTCTCCCTCTGTCTCCCCGCGTCTCCCCTTGTCTCCCGCGTCTCCCTTGTCTCCCCGCGTCTCCCGCGTCTCCCCGCGTCTCCCCGTGTCTCCCGCGTCTCCCCTTGTCTCCCCGTGTCTCCCCGCGTCTCCCCTTGTCTNCCCGCGTCACCCCTTGTCTCCCCGCGTCTCCCCTTGTCTCCCCGCGTCTCCCGCGTCTCCCCGCGTCTCCCGCGTCTCCCCGCGTCTCCCCGCGTCTCCCGCGTCTCCCCGCGTCTCCCCGCGTCTCCCGCGTCTCCCCGCGTCTCCCCGCGTCTCCCCGCGTCTCCCGAGTNACCCGCGTCTCCCGTGTCTCCCGTGTCTCCCCGCGTCTCCCCTTGTCTCCCCGCGTCTCCCCGCGTCTCCCCGCGTCTCCCGTGTCTCCCCGTGTCTCCCGCGTCTCCCCGTGTCTCTGTCCCCCGTGTCTCCCTTGTCTCCCCGTGTCTCCGTTGTCCCCGTGTCTCGCCTGGACGCGCTGCGTGCCGAGGTGTCGAGCGAGCACCGTGCACCACGCTCAGCGCGACGCCCAGCTCTCGCACGGCTACGGGGCCGCTACGGCGTCGAGACGGACGCATGGACAAGGTGGAGGGTGGGGGGGGAGGGCGGTCAGGGGGTNGGGAGGGTGGAGACATGGGGGGGGGCACACACGCGGGTGGGTGAGAGACACTCACTGTGTCTCTCTGCCTGTGTGTGTCTCTGTGTGTCTCTCTGTGTCTCTCTGTCTCTCTGTCTCTCTCTGTGTCTCTCTGCGTTTCTCTCTCTGTCTCTCTCTGCGTGTGTGTGTCTCTCTCTGCGTGTCTCTCTCTGTCTCTCTCCTGCGTCTGTCTGTCTCTCTCTGTGTGTCCCTCTCTGTCTCTCTCTCTGTCTCTCTCTGTGTGTGTCTCTCTCTGCGTCTCTCTGCGTGTCTTTGTGCGCCGTGTGCGCAGAGTGCCGTGGGACACGAGTCTCGTCCCGGCTGGCTCTGCACTCGTCGCAGACGGACGGCGCCTCGTGGCTTCGGGGGTCGCTTCGGAGTCGAGAGCGACGCGTAGACAGGTGAGACACGNACGGGGACACGGGGAGACAAGGGAGACACGCGGAGATACGGGAGACGCNGGGAGACGCGGGGAGACGCGGGGAGACGCGGGGAGACGCGGGCGCGGAGACGCACGGGGAGACGCGGCGAGACATGGAGACGTGGGGAGACGCGGGGAGACGGGGGAGACGGGGGAGACGNGGGGGAGACGNGGGGGAGACGGGGAGACGGGGGAGACGGGGGAGACGGGGAGACNGGGAGACNGGGGAGACGCGGGAGACGGGGGGACGCGGGGAGACGGGGAGACGCNGGGAGACNGGGGAGACGCGGGGAGACGTCGGGGGAGACGGGGGAGACGCGGGAGACGGGGGAGACGCNGGGAGACGCGGGGAGACGCGGGAGACGCGGGAGACGCGGGGAGACGGGGAGACGCGGGGACGCGGGGAGACGGGGGAGACGCGGGAGACGCGGGGAGACGCGGGAGACGCGGAGACGCGGGGGACGGGGGAGACGCGGGGGAGCGGGAGCCACTGGGGAGACGCNGGGAGACGGGGAGGGGGGGAGACGCNGGGAGACGGGGGAGGCGGGGAGACGGGGGAGACGCGGGGAGACAGGGGGGAGACGCGGGGAGACACGGGAGAGGGGAGACGGGAGACACGGGAGACACGGGAGAGCACGGGGAGAGAGACACGGGGGGACGCGGGGAGACGCGGGAGACGCGGGGAGACACGGGGAGACAAGGGGAGACGCGGGGGACNGGGGAGACGCGGGGAGACGGGGAGACGCGGGAGGGGGGAGACGCGGGGAGACGGGGAGACGCGGGGAGACGCGGGGGACGGGGGAGACGGGGNGACGGGGAGACGGGGAGACGGGGAGACNGGGGAGACGTCCNGGGAGACGGGGGAGACGGGGGAGACACGGGCACGGGGAGACACGGGGACGCNGGGAGACGCGGGGAGACGCGGGGGAGAGGGGGAGACGCGGGGGAGACGCNGGGAGACGCNGGGAGACGGGGGAGACGGGGAGACNGGGGAGACGGGGGAGACACGGGAGACACGGGGAGACACGGGAGACACGGAGACGGGGGAGACGGGAGACNGGGGAGACGCGGGAGACGGGGGAGAGGGGGAGACGGGTGAGACGGGGAGACGCGGGAGACGCGGGAGACGCGGGAGACGGGGAGACGGGGGAGACNGGGGGAGACACGGGAGACTGGGGAGACGCGGGGAGACGCGGGAGACGCAGATAGACACGATGGCTGTGTGGGTGGGTGGGGGTCACGGTGGCCGTGTTGGTGGGTGTCACCCCCATCAACACCGGTGACGATTATCTGAACCGATCTTGGGCTCTCCCCTAGGTCGACTCGGCCTGAAATGAGTACCTGGTGTAGCGGTGTGTGGTAAACATCGCCGCTAGGGAGACAAAGGCGGCCGGGCGTGGTGCTGGCCTGGTGCACTTGCCCGACAGTCTGTTGAGGCTACACGGGGGATCTTTGTCTTTGTGTGTGGCAGGCGGCTCTGGGCTTTGAGTACAAGGCCAAGGCGGAGAAGCACGTGTCTCAGAAAGGTGACAAACCCTGAGTCGTCGTCATTGTCAACATCATCATCACCATCGTAATCATCAACATCACTACCATCATCATCGTGTCATCATCATCATCATAATCATCATCATCATCATCATCATCATCATCACCATCATCATCGTCGTCATCGTCATCATCATCACCATCGTCATCATCACCATCGTCATCGTCATCATCACCCCAGTTGCTGCGAAACAGCACTTGCCCCTGCAGTGTGTGGAGGCTAAGCTGGGGGGAGGACCCCCTTTGTCTTTGTGCCAGACTATGCTCAGGGCTTTGGGGGCAAGTACCAGGCCAGGTAGTCAACATCTCCTAGTCACCGTGATGATGATGATGAGAGAGACAAACTCCAAATATCAGCAGCAGCAGGCGCGTCAGGGTCGGGATCGAACCCACGACCTCCTGTGTACCAGGCGAGGTAGTCAACATCTCTTAGCCACCGTGATGACGATGAGAGAGACGCAGACTCCAAATATACAGCAGCAGCAGGCGTTGTCAGGGTCGGATCGAACCCACGACCTCCTGCGTACCAGGCGAGGTAGTCAACATCTCCTAGCCAGTCGCTGCGAAACAGCACTTGCCCCTGCAATGTGTGGAGGCTAAGCTGGGTGGGGGACCCCTTTGCTTTGTGGCAGACTACGCGCAGGGCTTCGGGGCAAGTTTGGCGTGCAGAGCGACCGCGTGGACAAGGTGGCGCATGGCTGGGAGCACAAGGAGAAGGTGGCACAGCACGAATCGCAGACAGGTGCGGAGACACGGGGAGAGACACNGGGAGAGACACGGAGACACAGAGACACGGAGACACGGGGACACGGGGACACGGAGACACGGGGNGACAGGGAGACAGGGAGACACGGGGACACGGAGACACGGGGAGACGACGGGGAGACGCGGGGAGACACNGGGAGACACGGGGAGACACAGTGGGGGAGACACGGGGAGACACGGGAGAGACACGGGGAGAGACACGGGGAGAGACAAGGTGGCGCATGGCTGGAGCACAAGGAGAAGGTGGCACAGCACGAATCGCAGACAGGTGCGGAGAGACACGGGGAGACACGGAGACACGGGGGGGGAGGAAGAGACACGGGGAGAGGGAGAGACACGGGGAGACACGGGGAGACACGGGGGAGGGAGAGACACGACTGGGGGAGACACGTGGGGGGAGACACGGGGAGACACGGGAGACGGAGACACGGAGGGAGAGACGGAGAGACGGAGAGACATGGAGACACGGGGGAGACACAGGGAGAGACACGNAGGGCAGAGACACGGGGAGAGACACGGGNAGAGACACGGGGAGAGACACGGGGCACGGGGAGAGACACGGGGAGAAGGAGAGACACGGGGGGGGAGACACGTGGGGGAGACACGAGGAGACACAGGGAGACACGGGGAGACACGTGGGGGGAGACACGGGGGAAGGCAGAGACACGGGGAGACACGGGGAGAGGGAGAGACACGGGGAGGTGAGACACGGGGAGAGACGGAGACACGGAGGGGGAGACACGGCAGGGAGACACGGGGAGACACGGGAGAGACACGGGGAGACACGGNGGGGAGACACGGGAGACGGGGAGAGACACGGGGAGAGACACGGGGAGAGACACGGGGAGACGGGGGGGGGGGGGGGGGTGGAGAGACGCGAGTGGACGGGGCACGGTGACCATGCCGCTGCTTATCAGACTGAAGATGTCCGTGGCTCTGACCGCCGCTG
>WFAB01001592.1:105000-131205 GCA_018977245.1 Lethenteron camtschaticum
ACCCACCCACTCACCCACCCACCCACTCACCCACCCACCCACCCACTCACTCACTCACTCACCCACCCACTCACTTACCCAGTCACTCACCCACCCACTCACCCACCCACTCACTCACCCACCCACTCACTCACCCAGTCACTCACCTACCCACCCACTCACTCACCCACCCACTCACTCACCACTCACTCACCCACCCACTCNCCTACCCACTCACTCACCCACTCACTCACCCACCCACTCACCTACCCACCCACCCACTCACCGTTTGTGTTTCTGTTTTTCTCAGATTACTCCAAGGGCTTTGGGGGTAAATTTGGAGTGCAAAGTGACCGGGTGGACAAGGTACCGATCACTCGCCACTCACCCACTCGCTCACTCGCCCACTCGATCACTCATCCACTCGCTCACTCACCCACTCACTCACACGCCCACTCGATCACTCATCCACTCGTTCACTCGCCCACTCGCTCACTCACCCACTTTATCACTCGCCCACTCGCTCACTCACCCACTCGATCACTCATCCACTCGCCCACTAATCCACTCGCTCACTCACCCACTCGCTCACACGCCCACTTGCTCACTCGCCCACTCGATCACTCATCCACTCGCTCACTCACCCACTCGCTCACTCGCCCACTCAATCACTCGTCCACTCACCAACTAGCCAACTCAATCAGTCGCCCACTCAATCACTCACCAACTCACCCACTCGCTCACTCGTCCACTCAACAACTAGCCAAATTAATCACTCGCCCACTTGATCACTCGCCACTCGCTTACTAGATCACTCACCCACTTTATCACTCATGCACTCACCCACTCATGCACTCACCACTCGATCACTCACCAACTCACCCACTCCTCCACTCATTCACTCACCAACTAGCTAACTAAATCACTCACCCACTCGATCACTCACCAACAGCTAACTCAATCACTCACCCACTTGATCACTCGCCCACTCGCTCACTAGATCACTCACCCACTTTATCACTCATGCACTCACCACTCGATCACTCACCAACTCACCAACTCACCCACTCCTCCACTCATTCACTCATGCACTCACCCACTCATGCACTCACCCACTCATGCACTCACCAACTCACCCACTCCTCCACTCATGCACTCACCCACTCAATCACTCACCACTCATGCACTCACCCACTCATGCACTCACCCACTCATGCACTCACCAACTCACCCACTCCTCCACTCAATCACTCACCAACTCACCCACTCAATTACTCGCCCACTTGATCACTCGCCCACTCGCTCACTAGATCACTCACCCAGGTGAGTTTGTGAGTGAGTGAACGGGTGGGTGAGTGAGATGTGGATGGGTGAGTGAGTGGGTGAATGAGTGGGTGGGTGAGTGGGTGAGTGAGTGAGTGGTGAGTGAACGGGTGGGTTGGTGAGTGAGTGAGTGAGTGGTGAGTTGGTGAGTGGTGGGTGAGTGAGTGAATGGGTGAGTGAGTGAATGGGTGGTGGGTGAGTGGGTTGGTGAGTTTGTGGGTGGGTCTCTTATCGCTCGCCATATCTCTTCGTGTCCGTGTGTGTGCGTCTTTGTGCCTGTCCGTATGGCCATGTGTCCGAGTGTGTCCGTGTGTCCGTATGTCCGTGTCTGTGTGTGTCTGTGTGTGTGTGTGTGTGTGTCTGTGTGTGTGTGTCTGCGTGTCTCTGTGTGTGTGTGTGTCTGTGTGTGTCACTGTGTGTGTCTGCGTGTCTCTGTGTGTGTGTGTCTGTGTGTGTGTGTGTCTGTGTCTGTGTGTCTGTGTGTGTCTGTGTGTGTGTGTGTGTGTGTCTGTGTGTGTGTGTGTGTCTGTGTGTGTGTGTCTGTGTGTGTCCGTGTGCAGGCTGCCGCCTCCTTTGAGGAGATGAAGGGCCGTCCTCCAGCTACGAACGCACAAAGCCTGTGGAGGCCGGTGAGTGACTCACCTGTCACTCACCCACTCACCCACTCACCCACCCACTCACCCAGTCACTCACCCACTCACCTACCCAGTCACCCACCCACTCACTCACCCACCAGCCACNCAGTCACCCACTCACTCACCCACTCACTCACTCACTCACCCACTCACCGACCCACTCACTCACTCACCCACCCACTCACTCACTCACCCACTCACCCACCCACTCACCCACTCACCCACTCACCCACCCACTCACCCAGTCACTCACCCACTCACCCAGTCACCACCCACTCACTCACCCACCCAGATCACCCACTCACCCACTCACTCACCACTCACTCACTCACCCACTCACGACCCACTCACTCACCAGTCACTCACCCACCCACTCACTCACTCACCCACTCACCGACCCACTCACTCACCACCCAGTCAGCCATCCACTCACCCACCTACTCACCTACCCACTCACCCACTCACCTGCCCACTCACTCGCTCACCCACTTATTCACCGACTCACGCGCCACTCACGCCTGCTCGCCCACCCACTCACCCACCCGCTCACCCACCGCTCACCTCTCACTCACTCAACCACCCTCTCACTCACTCACCCACTCGTCCACCCACTCACACTGCCCACCCACCCACTCTCTCCCCGTGTCTCCCCCTCTCACCTGTCTCCTCTCCCCGTGTCTCCCGGTGTCTCCCCGTGTCTCCCGCGTCTCCCGCTCTCTCTCTCCCGCGCACTCACCCGTCTCCCCGCGTCTCCCGTGTCTCCCCGTGTCTCCCCCACTCCCCCGCTCTCCCTGCGTCTCCCCGCTCTCCCCGCGTCTCTCCGTGTCTCCCCGCGTACTCACCCTCTCCATGTCTCCCCGTGTCTCCCCCCCCCGCGTCTCCCTTCCCCGCGTCTCCCCGCGTCTCCCTCTCTCTGTGTCTCCCCGCANCTCCCCGCTCTCCCGCGTCTCCCGCGTCTCCCCACCGCGTCTCCCCGCACTCCCCCGCGTCTCCCGCTCTTTCCCCGCGTCTCCCCGCGTGTCTTTCCCCGCGTCTCCCGCGTCTCCCGCGTCTCCCCGCGCGCAGCCAAGGCCGGCGCTGCAGGCAACCTGCGTGCACGCTTCGAGAAGCTGGCGCAGGAGGAGCAGCAGCAGCAGCAGCTGCCCCCCTCTCCGCGCCGGGCCCCCAATCGAACGCGGCGGCGGCGACGGCTGCGGCTGCCAAAGAGAAACGGCAGCAGGAGGAGCGGGAGGAGGAGGAGGAGGAAGCTCGCAAGGTCAGTCACGTCTAGCGCCCCGTCCACCCCCACGTGTCTCCACCCACGTGTGTCCACCCCCGTGTCTACGCCACGTGTCTCCACCCGTCCACCCCCACGTGTCTCCTCTCCCGTGTCTCCTCCTGTATCTCCACCCCCACCTCCGTGTCTCCCACCGTGTCCCCCTCCCCCCGTGTCTCCACCCGTGTCTCCCCCGTGTCTCCCCCCCCGTGTCTCCTCCACCCCGTGTCTCCCTCCACCCCCGTGTCTCCCTCCACCCCCGTGTCTCCTCCACCCCGTGTCTCCACGCCACGTGTCTCCCCCCCCCCCCCGTGTCTCCCCCCGTGTCTCCCCCCCCCCGTGTCTCCCTCCGTGTCTCCCCCCCCCGTGTCCCCCCGTGTNCCCCCCGTGTCTCCCCCATGTCTCCCCCCTGTGTTTCCCGTGTCTCCCCCCCCCGTGTCCCCTCCCGTGTCCCCTCCCGTGTCCCCCCCTCCATGTCTGTGTTGTGCTTCTATGATCCCTGCTTCTCTCTGCTTCTCAGGCTGAAGCGGCCGCTCAGAAGAAAGCAGCAGCAGCAGCGGCAGCGGCAGCGACAGCAGCAGCAGCAGTAGCAGCAGTAGCAGCCACCCCAAGATCCATGCTGAGGCAAGACTGACAATCGTGATCACAATCACAACAATCACCACAATCATCAGAATATTGATTGATACGATCTCGACTTGAAGCTTTCGCGACTGCAGCAACAACAAACCTGCCACGTTTCGATCGCAACACAAGCGGTCATCGTCAGGGTCAGGATCGAACCCACGACCTCCTGCGCACCAGGCGAGGTAGTCAACATCTCCAAGCCACCGTGATGATGATGATGAGAGAGAGACGCAGACTCCAAATATCCAACAGGTGTCAGGGTCGGGATCGAACCACGACCTCCTGCGCACCAGGCGAGGTAGTCAACATCTCCTAGTCACCGTGATGATGATGGTGAGAGAGACACAGACTCCAAATATACAGCAGCAGGCATCGTCAGGGTCAGGATCGAACCCACGACCTCCTGTGTACCAGGCGAGGTAGTGAACATCTCCTAGCCACCGTGATGATGATGGAGAGACACACAAACTCCACGTATACAGCAGCAGCAGCATCGTCAGGGTCGGGATCGAACCACGACCTGCTGTGTACCAGGCGAGGTAGTGAACATCTCCTAGCCACCGTGATGATGATGAGAGGGACACGCAAACTCCAAATATCCAACAGGCTTCAGGGTCAGGATCGAACCCACGACCTCTGCGCACCAGGCGAGGTAGTTAACATCTCCTAGCCACCGTGATGATGATGAGAGACGCAAACTCCAAATATCCAGCAGGCATTGTCAGGGTCGGATCGAACCACGACCTCCCTCGTACCAGGCGAGGTAGTTAACATCTCCTCGCCACCGTGATGATGATGAGAGACGCAGACTCCAAATCAGCAGCAGGCGTCAGGGTCGGGATCGAACCCACAACCTCCTGCACACCGGGCGAGGTAGTCAACATCTCCTAGCCACCGTGATGATGATGGTGAGAGAGACGCAGACTCCAAATATACAGCAGCAGCAGGCGTCAGGGTCAGGATCGAACCCACGACCTCCTGTGTACCAGGCGAGGTAGTCAACATCTCCTAGCCACCGTGATGACGATGATGAGAGACGCAAACTCCAAATATCCAACAGGCTTCAGGGTCAGGATCGAACCACGACCTCCTGCACACCAGGCGAGGTAGTTAACATCTCCTCGCCACCGTGATGATGATGAGAGACGCAGACTCCAAATACACAGCAGCAGGCGTCAGGTCAGGATCGAACCCACGATCTCCTGCATACCAGGCGAGGTAGTTAACATCTCCTAGTCACCGTGGTGATGATGGTGAGAGAGACACGCAAACTACAAATATACAGCAGCAGCAGCAGGCGTCAGGGTCAGGATGGAACCCACGACCTCCTGCACACCAGGCGAGGTAGTCAACATCTCATAGCCACCGTGGTGATGATGAAGAGAGACACGCAGACTCCAAATACACAGCAGCAGCGTCAGGGTCGGGATCAAACCCACGACCTCCTGCCCACCAGGCGAGGTAGTCAACATCTCCTAGCCACCGTAATGATGATGAGAGACGCAGACTCCAAATCAGCAGCAGCAGCAGGCGTCAGGGTCGGATCGAACCCACGACTTCCTGTAGACCAGGCGAGGTAGTCAACATCTCCTAGCCACCGTAATGATGATGAGAGAGACGCAGACTCCAAATCTACAACAGCTTCAGGGTCGTGATCGAACCCACGACTTCCTGTAGACCAGGCGAGGTAGTCAACATCTCCTAGCCACCGTAATGATGATGAGAGAGACGCAGACTCCAAATCTACAGCAGCAGCAGCAGGCGTCAGGGTCGTGATCGAACCCACGACTTCCTGTAGACCAGGCGAGGTAGTCAACATCTCCTAGCCACCGTAATGATGATGAGAGGGACACGCAAACTCCAAATATCCAACAGGCTTCAGGGTCAGGATCGAACCACGACTCCTGTGTACCAGGCGAGGTGGTCAACATCTCCTAGCCACCGTGAATATGAGACGCAGACTCCAAATCTACAGCAGCAGCAGGCGTCAGGGTCGTGATCAAACCCACGACCTCCTGCACACCAGGCGAGGTAGTCAACATCTCCTAGCCACCATATAATAATCCCGCTACCCCANCCCCTCCTCCCCCACCCCCGGCCCCTNCCCCCCCCTCCCACAGGCCGAGCCTCCGAGTCTCTACGAGGAGGTGGACGACTCTGGTCGTCACGGCGACCAGGACCACGCGTACGAGGAGGTCGGTTACCGTGGTAACGAGCCGCAGCAGCAGCCCGGTCGCCATGGAGACGACGATGATGACGCGGCCGCCCCCGTCGCGGAGCCCGAATACGAGGAGGCCGTTACCCTGACGACGAGCAGCAGCAGTCCGGTTACCGTGGAGACGAGCAGCAGCAGCCCGGTTACCATGGAGATGAGGAGCAGCAGCAGCAAGGTGAAGGGGGTTGGGTGGGTGGGTGGGTGAGTGAGTGGTGGTGGGTGGGTGAGTGAGTGGTGAGTGGTGGGTGAGTGGGTGGGTGGGTGGGTGAGTGGTGGGTNGGTGAGTGGTGGTGGGTGGGTGGTNGGTGGTGGGTGGGTGGGTNAGTGGGTGGGTGGGTGGTGGTGGGTGGGTGGGTGGGTGAGTGACTGGTGGGTGAGTGGGTGAGTGAGTGGGTGAGTGAGTGACTGGGTGGGTGAGTGGGTGAGTGGGTGGGTGGGTGAGTGGGTGAGTGACTGTGGGTGAGTGGGTGAGTGACTGGGTGGGTGAGTGGGTGAGTGGGTGGGTGGGTGGGTGGGTGAGTGGGTGGGTGAGTGGGTGAGTGGGTGAGTGACTGGGTGGGTGAGTGGGTGAGTGAGTGGTGAGTGGTGGGTGGGTGAGTGGTGGGTGGTGAGTGAGTGGGTGAGCGGTGGGTGGGCGGGTGAGTGGTGAGTGGTGGTGGGTGGGTGAGTGAGTGGGTGGGTGAATTATTAAGTGGGTGGGTGACTGAGAGGGTGACTGGGTGAGTGACTGGGTGAGTGACNGGGTGAGCGACTGGGTGACTGGGTGACTGGGTGAGTGACTGGGTGAGCGAGTCACTGTGAGCGAGTGACAGGTCTGTAGAGAGAGAGATTCATACAGATCTTTCGATGTTCATGATTCCACTTCCTTACCAAGCAAAGCCTCACCGACTCTGGTGACTCGCTTTGTAAGAGGGTCCTGCAGTAGCAGAGGCGGCGTGATGGCTCTGCACAGTGATGGGGTAGGGGTGGAGGTTGTCCCGTGTTGTGATTGGTCGTAATTCTCGGTTTTTGCTGTTGCAGGGTCACTGCAGTTGCCCTCTATGACTATCAAGCGGGTGAGACACCCTGCTCATCCATCTACTCACTCACTCATCCACTCACTCACTCACCACCACTCGCCCACCACTCACCCACCCACCCACTCACCCATCCACTCACTNCTCCATCCACTCACTCACTCACCCACCCACTCACCACTCACCTACCCACCTACCCACTCACCCACCCACTCACTCATCCACTCATCCACTCATCCACTCACTGACTCACCACTCACTCACCACTCATTCACTCGCCACTCACCACCCACTCGCCCACTCACCCACCCGCTCATTCGCCCACTCACCCACCCACTCATTCACTCACCCACCCACCCACTCACCCGCTCACCCACCCACCCATCCACCCATCACTCACCCACCCTCACTCACCCACTCATCCACCCACCACCCACTCACCACCACCACTCACCCACTCACCCACCCACTCATCCGCCCACCCACTCACCCACTCATCCGCCCACCCACTCACCCACTCACCCACTCACCCACCTCATCCGCCCACCCACCACTCACCCACCCACTCACTCACCCACTCATCCACTCACCCACTCATCCATTCACTCACCCACCCACTCACCACTTACCCACCACCCACCCATCCACTCACCCACCACCACTCACCCACCCACTCACCACCCACTCACCCACTCATCCGCCACCACCCGCTCACCGGCTGTGTGTGTGCATCCTTGTGTGTGTGCGCGCNTGCGTGCGTGCGTGTGTGTGTGCGCGTGTGCGTGAGCGAGCGTGTGCGTGTGTGCGCGCGTGTGCGCGCGTGTGTGCGTGTGTGTGTGCGTGTGTGTGCGTGTGTGCGTGCATGTCTGCGTGTGTGTGCGTGCGCGTGTGTGCGTGCGTGTGCGCGTGTACGTGCGTGTGCGTAGCGGGTGACGATGAGATCTCGTTTGACCCGGGCGAGGCGATCACCGACATCGAGATGGTGGACGAGGCTGGTGGAGGGGCTCCTGCCGCGGACTCACGGACTGTTCCCGCAAACTACGTCGAGCTGCAGTAGCCTCCCGACGCGGTGGTTACGATGATGATGGTGACGGTGGTGACGATGGTGACGATGGTGATGACGATGATGGTGACGATGATGGTGATGATGATTGTGACGATGGTGACGATGATGGTGACGACGGTGGTGATGATGATTGTGACGATGGTGACGATGATGATGGTGACGATGGTGACGATGATGACGACGGTGGTGACGATGGTGACGATGATGGTGATGATGATGATGGTGTAGATGGTGACGATGACGACGGTGGTGACGATGGTNACGATGGTGACGATGGTGGTGACGATGATGGTGACGATGGTGACGATGGTGATGATGGTGACGATGGTGACGATATGATGGTGACTATGATGGTGACGATGATGGTGACGACGATGGTGACTATGATGGTGACGATGATGGTGACGACGATGGTGACTATGATGGTGACGACGATGGTGACTATGATGGTGACTAGATGGTGACTATGATGGTGACGATGATGGTGACGATGATGGTGACTATGATGGTGACTATGATGGTGACTATGATGGTGACGATGATGGTGACGATGATGGTGATGACGATGGTGACGATGATGGTGATGATGACGATATGATGGTGACGATGACGATGGTGACGATGATGGTGATGATGACGATGGTGACGATGGTGACGTGACGATGATGGTGACGATGGTGATGATGGTGTGACGATGGTGATGGTGATGATGATGGTGACGATGATGGTGACGATGGTGATGATGGTGACGATGATGGTGACGATGGTGATGATGGTGACGATGGTGATGGTGGTGATGATGATGATGATGACGACGATGACGACGGTGATGGTGATGATGATGGTGATGATGGTGACGACGATGGTGATGATGACGATGGTGACGACGGTGGTGATGACGGTGATGGACGGTGACAAATGATTGCAACCTCGTGACTTAGAAACACTCATTCCATTTAGCAGTCAACGTGTAGAACATAAACACTACCCCTGTCTGTGTGTGTGTGTGTGTGTCACTGTGTGTGTCTCTGCGTGTGTGTCACTGTCTCTAACACTCTGTGTGTGTCTCTGTGTGTGTTACTGTGTGTGTCTGTGTGTGCGTCTCTGTGTGTGTCTCTGTGTTTGTCACTGTGTGTGTGTGTCTGTCTCTATCTCTGTGTGTCTCTGTGTTACTGTGTGTGTCTCTGTGTGTGTGTCTGTCTCTATCCCTGTCTGTGTCTCTGTGTGTGTGTCACTGTGTGTGTCTCTGTGTGTGTGTGTCTCTTTGTTTGTGTCTCTGTGTGTGTCACTGTGTGTGTGTCTGTGTGTGTCACTGTCTCTATCCCTGTGTGTGTCTCTGTGTGTGTCACTGTGTGTCTCTGTCTGTGTGTGTGTCTCTATCTCTGTGTGTCTCTGTGTGTGTCTCTGTGTGTGTCACTGTGTGTGTGTCTCTGTGTGTGTCTGTGTCACTGTGTGTGTCACTGTGTGTGTCTGTGTGTCTGTGTGTCACTGTGTGTGTCTGTCTGTGTCTCTGTCTGTGTCACTGCCTCTGTGTCTGTGTCTCTGTCTGTGTCTCTGTCACTGTCTGGTTCTGTGGTTAATACCCCTGTGTGGTCACTTGTCTCTGGTGTGTCACTGTGTCACTGTGTGTGTCCTGTCTGTTCACTGTGGTGTCACTGTGTGTCACTGTCTGGTCACTGTCTGTGTCTCTGTGTGTGTTGTGGTTCAGTGTACTGTGGTTCTCTGTGTCTTGTCACTGTGTTTGCTCTGTGTGTCTGTGTTCTCTGGTGTCTGTGTCACTGTGTCTGTGCTGCTGTGTCTCTGTCTGTGTTTGNCTTCATGGTGTCTGCTAAAGNACTTGCCCNACAGTCTGTTAAAGGCTATACGGGGTTCTTTGNTCTTTTCTTTGTCTCTGTGTCTCATGTGTGTGTGTGCACGTGTGTTCTCTGCTGTTCTTTGTGTCTCTGTCTGTGTCTTTTGTGTGCTCTGTATCACTGTCTGTGTCTCTGTCTGCTGTGTACTGTCTGTGTGTCTCTGTCTGTCTCTGTGNCTCTGTCTCGTCTGTCTGTGTCACGTCGGTCTCTGTCTTTGTCTGTGTCACTGTTTGTGTCTCTGTGTGTGTCTCTCTGTGTCCCTCTGTGGTGTTCACTATGCCCGTCTACCTGGTTGGTGGTTGGGTGGGGTTAAGTTTGGTGGTATGGGTGCGGGCGTTAAAGATGGCGGTGTGGGTTGTGGGGCTCATGATTGCGGTATGGGTCTTTTGGTTAATAGGGTATTTTGGTTGGGTCTTTTGGTTAATAGGGTATTTTGGTTATTTTTGCATTCACTCATTGTCCGTGTCTGTGGGTGGATGGATGCTGATGATGATGGACGTGTGGCGTGGCTGGCTTTGACGATGCCCGATGATGCTGATGATGGCCGTGATGTGATGGATGGATGGCTGATGATGTTCATATGACTATGTGGTGTNTTATGATGATGTTGATTGTGATGTTAATGACGGCGGTGTATTTGCAAAGAATTCACATTTCCACTCCGAATTTGCCGGGTTCACTACGGCCGTGTGGGTGGGCTTCACGGTGGCCGTGTGGGTGGGTGGGGTTCACGATGACCGTGTGGGTGGGGTTCACGATGGCCTTGTGGGTGGGTGGGGTTCACTGTGGCCGTGTGGGTGGGTGGGGTTCACGATGGCCGTGTGGGTGGGTGGGGTTCACGATGGCCGTGTGGGTTCACGATGGCCGTGTGGGTGGTGTGTGGGTGGTGGGGTTCACTGTGGCCGTGTGGGTGGGTGGGGTTCACGGTGGGTGGGTGGGGTTCACGGTGGCCGTGGGTGGGTGGGGTTCACGGTGGCCGTGTGGGTGGGTGGGGTTCACTGTGGCCGTGTGGTGGGTGGGGTTCACGATGGCCGTGTGGGTGGGTGGGGTTCACGATGGCCGTGTGGTGGGTGGGGTTCACGGTGGCCGTGTGGGTGGGTGGGTTCACGATGGCCGTGTGGGTGGGTGGGGTTCACGGTGGCCGTGTGGGTGGGTGGGGTTCACGATGGCCGTGTGGGTGGGTGGGGTTCACGGTGGCCGTGTGGGNGGGTGGGGTTCACGGTGGCCGTGTGGGTGGGTGGGGTTCACGATGGCCGTGTGGGTGGGTGGGGTTCACGGTGGCCGTGTGGGTGGGTGGGGTTCACGGTGTCCGTGTGGCTGGATTCACGGTGACTATTTCCCTGAGTTCACAGCAGAGGTCGCAAACGGGTTTTGATTCTGTACCCGGCCGCACCAGGGTCGCAAATGGGTACCCATACCTGGCCGGGTACGGGTACCCAATTCAGCTACTCACTCACCCACTCACCCACTCACCCACCACTCACCCACTCACCCACCCACAATTCAGCTACTCACTCACCCCACCCACTCACCCACTCACTCACTCACCCACCCACTCACCCACCCACTCACCCACTCACCCACTTAGCCGTTCCCTACCCGTACCCTACCCGAAATGAGTGACAAACGGCGACTCACCAGTGACTCACGGCCTACCCGTACACGTACCCGGCCGCACCAGGGTCGCAAACGGCTACCCGTACCCGGCCGGGTAGCCGGGTATCGGTAGGGTACGGGTATCAGGTACCCGGTTGCAACCTCTGGTTCACAGTGGCCGTGTTAGTGCCACTGAGCCTGTCACGATGAACCTGACACGGTCATCGTGAACCCCCTACCCTGAGAGAGACGGGACTTGAACCCAGATGCGCTCAGGCCTTGCGTTATTTAACCACCAGGTCAGAGCCCCCATTGAGTTTCGAAAACTAAAAATAAACATCGATTTAAAGCTTTCGTGACTGCAGCATGGATTCATCTTCTTGGTTCTTTGGGTAAAGTTCACGTAGAATGGAAATAAAAATAAAACATAAAATACAATTCTCACAAAGGGAAATAATAAACATAAAACAATAAAATACAATTCTCGTAAAGGGAAATAATAAAATAATAAACATTAAACATTAAATACAATTCTCACAAAGGAAATAATAAAATAAAATAATTCTCACGACGTTTCGGCCACAACGCAAGCAGCCGTCCTTAGGTGAAGACCAGGTCTGAAACGTGAGAATTATTTTATTATGTTATATATTTTTATTATTTTATTATTTCCCTTCTACGTGACTTTACCGAAAGAACCAAGAAGATGAATTCCTGCATAATATTTTATTATTTTATTATTTCCCTTCTACGTGACTTTACCGAAAGAACCAAGAAGATGATCCCTGCTTATTTTATTAGTGACTTACCGCGTGGATCTTTAGAGCGGCGGCCACATACTCTGAACGCGTGATGTCGATTGTTGACGCGGAGGGGAAAAACGGAGGACCCAAAAGACATCCACGCGACCACCGGCAGAGAGAGAGAGACGCAGACTCCAAATCTACAGCAGCAGGCGTCGTCAGGGTCTGGATCGAACCCACGACCTCCTGCACACCAGGCGAGGTAGTCAACATCTCCTAGCCACCGTGATGACGATGAGAGAGACGCAGACTGAAAATATACAGCAGCAGCAGCAGGCATCTTCAGGGTCGGGATAGAACCCACGACCTCCTGCGGACCAGGCGAGGTGGTTAACATCTCCTAGCCACCGTGATGATGATGAGAGAGAGAGACGCAGACTCATATATAGCAGAAGGTATCATCAGGGTCGGGATCGAACCCACGATCTCCTGCGTATCAGGCGAGGTAGTAAACATCTCCTAGCCACCGTGACGCCAATTCAATGAGCTCAGTGCCTTCTAGGAGTGAATTGAAATACTCCAATCTCGGGCCGGTTAAGATGTATCTGTGTGTATATATCTGTGTGGGTCACGGGTGGTGCATCAGCCAGTCATCTCGGTCGACCCGTGGTACCTGAGTTTGCCCCGTGACCTCCTGCCAGCGAGCGTTCGACACTTCACGTGACCTCAACGTGCACCTAGCCTGGCACAGGCGCCGTGGTGACGTCACCGCCACTTAGTGTTGTTGAGAGTGAGAGTGGTGTTTGTGTGTTTCTCTGTGCGTCTCTCTGTCTCTGTGTGTGGCCACAAGCAAATCCACATGTGGAAGAGACGGGAGATACGTATAACCCGTAAAAACAAAGTTTTTCACTATAAATCCTTTATATGCGTGGCGGCTAGAGTCCTCTCGTCCTCTGGATTGAGATGGCTGCCACCTATGGGTCAGATGATTGCATTGCACCATTAAGCAATTGGTAATTAAATATAATATTTTTGTCGTAAAAGTGTAAAATTTTGGAGAAAAATTTTTCACAACATTAATTGTCACGCACAACGAGTCTGTGTGGAAAATTCAGCTCGATTGGATCACGGGAAGTGGGTTAAAAAACGACCGAAAGATTTGCACAGTCCTTAGCAAGCAAGCAAGCGACTTAATATAAAGGATTTAAAAAAAGCGAAATTAAAACTCGATCCCATCATTTTTCTTGCAAAAAAAACAATCCGTTCTGTTTTACTGCGTTGTGTGTGTTCATTGTGGATGGGTGGGTGAGTGACATCTTAGCTTCACAATTACCACTGTGCCAGGTTCACAGTTGCCACAGTTTCAAGTTCATAGTGTCAAATTCACAGTGGCCATCTCACGNCCCCACGATGGTAATCTCAAGTTCACAGTGACCAGAGTGTCAAATTCACAGTGACCATCTCAAACCCACGATGTTAATCTCAAGTTCACAGTGACCAGAGTGTCAAATTCACAGTGACCATCTCAAACCCACGATGGTAATCTCAAGTTCACAGTGACCAGAGTGTCAAATTCACAGTGACCATCTCAACCCACGATGGTTAATCTCAAGTTCACAGTGACCAGAGTGTCAAATTCACAGTGACCATCTCAGCCCCCACGAAGGTTAATCTCAAGATCACAGTGACCAGAGTGTCAAATTCACAGTGACCATCTCAGCCCCACGAAGGTTAATCTCAAGTCACAGTGACCAGAGTGTCAAATTCACAGTGACCATCTCAAGCCCCCACGATGGTTAATCTCAAGATCACAGTGACCAGAGTGTCAAATTCACAGTGACCATCTCAACCCACGATGGTAATCTCAAGATCACAGTGACCAGAGTGTCAAATTCACAGTGACCATCTCAAACCCACGATGGTTAATCTCAAGATCACAGTGACCAGAGTGTCAAATTCACAGTGACCATCTCAAACCCACGATGGTAATCTCAAGATCACAGTGACCAGAGTGTCAAATTCACAGTGACCATCTCACACCCACGATGGTAATCTCAAGTTCACAGTGACCAGAGTGTCAAATTCACAGTGACCATCTCAAGCCCCCACGATGGTAATCTCAAGATCACAGTGACCAGAGTGTCAAATTCACAGTGACCATCTCAAACCCACGATGGTAATCTCAAGATCACAGTGACCAGAGTGTCAAATTCACAGTGACCATCTCAAACCCACGATGGTAATCTCAAGATCACAGTGACCAGAGTGTCAAATTCACAGTGACCATCTCAAACCCACGATGGTAATCTCAAGTTCACAGTGACCAGAGTGTCAAATTCACAGTGACCATCTCAACCCCACGATGTTAATCTCAAGTTCACAGTGACCAGAGTGTCAAATTCACAGTGACCATCTCAAACCCACGATGGTTAATCTCAAGTTCACAGTGACCAGAGTGTCAAATTCACAGTGACCATCTCAAACCCACGATGGTTAATCTCAAGATCACAGTGACCAGAGTGTCAAATTCACAGTGACCATCTCAGACACCCACGATGGTAATCTCAAGTTCACAGTGACCAGAGTGTCAAATTCACAGTGACCATCTCAACACCCACGATGGTAATCTCAAGATCACAGTGACCAGAGTGTCAAATTCACAGTGACCATCTCAAACCCACGATGGTAATCTCAAGATCACAGTGACCAGAGTGTCAAATTCACAGTGACCATCTCAAACCCACGATGGTTAATCTCAAGATCACAGTGACCAGAGTGTCAAATTCACAGTGACCATGTCAAATTCACAGTGACATCTCAAACCCACGATGGTTAATCTCAAGTTCACAGTGACCATCTCAACCCACGATGGTTAATCTCAAGATCACAGTGACCAGAGTGTCAAATTCACAGTGACCATCTCACACCCACGATGGTAATCTCAAGATCACAGTGACCAGAGTGTCAAATTCACAGTGACCATCTCAACACCCACGATGGTAATCTCAAGTTCACAGTGACCAGAGTGTCAAATTCACAGTGACCATCTCAACCCCACGATGGTTAATCTCAAGTTCACAGTGACCAGAGTGTCAAATTCACAGTGACCATCTCAAACCCACGATGGTAATCTCAAGATCACAGTGACCAGAGTGTCAAATTCACAGTGACCATCTCNACCCCACGATGGTAATCTCAAGTTCACAGTGACCAGAGTGTCAAATTCACAGTGACCATCTCAACCCACGAAGGTTAATCTCAAGTTCACAGTGACCAGAGTGTCAAATTCACAGTGACCATCTCAACCCCCACGATGGTTAATCTCAAGTTCACAGTGACCAGAGTGTCAGTTCACAGTGACCATCTCAAGCCCCCACGATGGTAATCTCAAGTTCACAGTGACCAGAGTGTCAAATTCACAGTGACCATCTCAACCCACGATGGTAATCTCAAGTTCACAGTGACCAGAGTGTCAAATTCACAGTGACCATCTCAACCCACGATGGTTAATCTCAAGTTCACAGTGACCAGAGTGTCAAATTCACAGTGACCATCTCAGACCCCACGATGGTTAATCTCAAGTTCACAGTGACCAGAGTGTCAAATTCACAGTGACCATCTCAAACCCACGATGGTTAATCTCAAGTTCACAGTGACCAGAGTGTCAAATTCACAGTGACCATCTCAAACCCACGATGGTTAATCTCAAGATCACAGTGACCAGAGTGTCAAATTCACAGTGACCATCTCAGACACCCACGATGGTTAATCTCAAGTTCACAGTGACCAGAGTGTCAAATTCACAGTGACCATCTCAAACCCACGATGGTTAATCTCAAGATCACAGTGACCAGAGTGTCAAATTCACAGTGACCATCTCAGACCCACGATGGTTAATCTCAAGATCACAGTGACCAGAGTGTCAAATTCACAGTGACCATCTCAAACCCACGATGGTTAATCTCAAGTTCACAGTGACCAGAGTGTCAAATTCACAGTGACCATCTCAAACCCACGATGGTTAATCTCAAGATCACAGTGACCAGAGTGTCAAATTCACAGTGACCATCTCAGACACCCACGATGGTTAATCTCAAGTTCACAGTGACCAGAGTGTCAAATTCACAGTGACCATCTCAGACACCCACGATGGTTAATCTCAAGATCACAGTGACCAGAGTGTCAAATTCACAGTGACCATCTCAAACCCACGATGGTTAATCTCAAGATCACAGTGACCAGAGTGTCAAATTCACAGTGACCATCTCAAACCCACGATGGTTAATCTCAAGATCACAGTGACCAGAGTGTCAAATTCACAGTGACCATCTCAAACCCACGATGGTTAATCTCAAGATCACAGTGACCAGAGTGTCAAATTCACAGTGACCAGAGTGTCAAATTCACAGTGACCATCTCAAACCCACGATGGTTAATCTCAAGTTCACAGTGACCATCTCAAACCCACGATGGTTAATCTCAAGATCACAGTGACCAGAGTGTCAAATTCACAGTGACCATCTCACACCCACGATGGTAATCTCAAGATCACAGTGACCAGAGTGTCAAATTCACAGTGACCATCTCAGACACCCACGATGGTAATCTCAAGTTCACAGTGACCAGAGTGTCAAATTCACAGTGACCATCTCAAGCCCCCACGATGGTTAATCTCAAGTTCACAGTGACCAGAGTGTCAAATTCACAGTGACCATCTCAAACCCACGATGGTAATCTCAAGATCACAGTGACCAGAGTGTCAAATTCACAGTGACCATCTCAAACCCCCACGATGGTAATCTCAAGTTCACAGTGACCAGAGTGTCAATTCACAGTGACCATCTCAAGCCCCACGATGGTTAATCTCAAGTTCACAGTGACCAGAGTGTCAAATTCACAGTGACCATCTCAAACCCACGATGTTAATCTCAAGTTCACAGTGACCAGAGTGTCAAATTCACAGTGACTATCTCAAACCCACGATGGTAATCTCAAGATCACAGTGACCAGAGTGTCAAATTCACAGTGACCATCTCAAACCCACGATGGTTAATCTCAAGATCACAGTGACCAGAGTGTCAAATTCACAGTGACCATCTCAAACCCACGATGGTAATCTCAAGTTCACAGTGACCAGAGTGTCAAATTCACAGTGACCATCTCAACCCCACGATGGTAATCTCAAGTTCACAGTGACCAGAGTGTCAAATTCACAGTGACCATCTCAAACCCACGATGGTTAATCTCAAGATCACAGTGACCAGAGTGTCAAATTCACAGTGACCATCTCAAACCCACGATGGTAATCTCAAGATCACAGTGACCAGAGTGTCAAATTCACAGTGACCATCTCAAACCCACGATGGTTAATCTCAAGATCACAGTGACCAGAGTGTCAAATTCACCGTGACCATCTCAACCCACGATGGTAATCTCAAGATCACAGTGACCAGAGTGTCGAATTCACAGTGACCATCTCAGACCCACGATGGTAATCTCAAGTTCACAGTGACCAGAGTGTCAAATTCACAGTGACCATCTCAACCCACGATGGTAATCTCAAGTTCACAGTGACCAGAGTGTCGATTCACAGTGACCATCTCAGACCCACGATGGTAATCTCAAGTTCACAGTGACCAGAGTGTCAAATTCACAGTGACCATCTCAAANCCCACGATGGTAATCTCAAGATCACAGTGACCAGAGTGTCAAATTCACAGTGACCATCTCAAACCCACGATGGTAATCTCAAGTTCACAGTGACCAGAGTGTCAAATTCACAGTGACCATCTCACACCCACGATGGTAATCTCAAGATCACAGTGACCAGAGTGTCAAATTCACAGTGACCATCTCAAACCCACGATGGTAATCTCAAGATCACAGTGACCAGAGTGTCAATTCACAGTGACCATCTCAAACCCACGATGGTAATCTCAAGATCACAGTGACCAGAGTGTCAAATTCACAGTGACCATCTCAAACCCACGATGGTAATCTCAAGATCACAGTGACCAGAGTGTCAAATTCACAGTGACCATCTCAAACCCACGATGGTTAATCTCAAGTTCACAGTGACCAGAGTGTCAAATTCGCAGTGACCATCTCAAGCTCGCGATGGTAATCTCAAGTTCACAGTGACCAGAGTGTCAAATTCACAGTGACCATCTCAAACCCACGATGGTTAATCTCAAGATCACAGTGACCAGAGTGTCAAATTCACAGTGACCATCTCAGACCCCACGATGGTAATCTCAAGTTCACAGTGACCAGAGTGTCAAATTCACAGTGACCATCTCAAGCCCACGATGGTAATCTCAAGTTCACAGTGACCAGAGTGTCAAATTCACAGTGACCATCTCAACACCCACGATGGTAATCTCAAGTTCACAGTGACCAGAGTGTCAAATTCACAGTGACCATCTCAAACCCACGATGGTTAATCTCAAGATCACAGTGACCAGAGTGTCAAATTCACAGTGACCATCTCAGACACCCACGATGGTTAATCTCAAGATCACATTGACCAGAGTGTCAAATTCACAGTGAACATCTCAGACACCCACGATGTTAATCTCAAGTTCACAGTGACCAGAGTGTCAAATTCACAGTGACCATCTCGAACCCACGATGGTTAATCTCACGATCACAGTGACCAGAGTGTCAAATTCACAGTGACCATCTCAAACCCACGATGGTAATCTCAAGATCACAGTGACCAGAGTGTCAAATTCACAGTGACCATCTCAAACCCACGATGGTTAATCTCAAGTTCACAGTGACCAGATTGTCAAATTCACAGTGACCATCTCAAACCCACGATGGTAATCTCAAGATCACAGTGACCAGAGTGTCAAATTCACAGTGACCATCTCAAACCACGATGGTAATCTCAAGTTCACAGTGACCAGAGTGTCAAATTCACAGTGACCATCTCAAACCCACGATGGTAATCTCAAGATCACAGTGACCAGAGTGTCAAATTCACAGTGACCATCTCAAACCCACGATGGTAATCTCAAGTTCACAGTGACCAGAGTGTCAAATTCACAGTGACCATCTCAGACACCCACGATGGTAATCTCAAGATCACAGTGACCAGAGTGTCAAATTCACAGTGGCCATCTCAACCCACGATGGTAATCTCAAGTTCACAGTGACCAGATTGTCAAATTCACAGTGACCATCTCAAGCCAACGATGGTTAATCTCAAGTTCTCAGTGACCAGAGTGTCAAATTCACAGTGACCATCTCAGACCCACAGTGACCATCTCAGACCCACAGTGGTAATCTCAAGATCACAGTGACCAGAGTGTCAGGTTCACAATTGCCAAGCAGCGCGTCTCACCACTGTACGTGTTGCCCGCTCTTGCCAGGCTCCGCCTCCTCCCCCCAGACGCCGGTCAGACCGGTCTGGTGAGGTGGATGGGCGGGTGAGTGGATGGGCGAGTGAGGAGTTGCGTGATTGGGTGAGTGAATGGGTGTGTGATGAGATGTGTGAATGTTTGGGTGGTGGATGGTTGGGTTTGTTGATGGATGGGTTGGTTTGTTGGTGAGTGAGATCAGTGGATGGGTAGATGGGTGGATGAGGGGCTGGGTGGGTGAGTCGATGGGTGAATGTATCGGTGGCTGGATGATTGGGTGGATGGGTGAGTTGGTGGATGGATGATTGGGTGGGTGAGTGGGTGGATGGGTGGATGTGTGGGTGAGTGGATGGGCGGGTGAGTGGATGGGCGAGTGAGGAGTTGCGTGATTGGGTGAGTGAATGGGTGTGTGATGAGATGTGTGAATGTTTGGGTGGATGGATGGTTGGGTTTGTTGATGGATGGGTGGGTTTGTTGGTGAGTGAGATCAGTGGATGGGTGGATGGGCGGATGAGGGGCTGGGTGGGTGAGTCGATGGGTGAATGTATGGGTGGCTGGATGATTGGGTGGATGGGTGAGTTGGTGGATGGAAGATTGGGTGAGTGGGTGGATGGGTGGGTGAGTGGGTGGATGGGTGGGTGAGTGGGTGGATGGGTGGGTGGGTGGGTGAGTGGGTGGATGGGTGTGTGAGTGGGTGGGTGGATGGGTGAGTGGGTGGATGGGTGGGTGGGTGGGTGAGTGGGTGGATGGGTGGGTGGGTGGGTGAGTGGGTGGATGGGTGGGTGGGTGAGTGGGTGGATGGGTGGGTGGGTGAGTGGGTGGATGGGTGGGTGGGTGAGTGGGTGGATGGGTGGGTGGGTGAGTGGGTGGATGGGTGGGTGGGTGAGTGGGTGGATGGGTGGGTGGGTGAGTGGGTGGGTGGGTGGGTGAGTGGGTGGATGGGTGGGTGGGTGGGTGGGTGGGTGGGTGGATGGGTGGGCGAGTGGGTGGATGGGTGGCGAGTGGGTGGATGGGTGGGTGGGTGAGTGGGTGGGTGATTTGGTGGACATGTGTGTGGGTGAATGAGTAGATCGGTGGATGGGTGAGTGAGTGAGTTTAACTTCTTTCGCACCGTACGTAGCCAACCGCGCTAATCAGAGGTTCGCGGATGGGTGAGTGAGTGGGTGGATGGGTGTTGCTTGAGGAGGGCCATTACCGAAACGTCGGCTACAGCATGTTTTTTTATTTTGTAACTTCTAATCAATTTCGATTTAAAGCTTTCGTGACTGCAGGGATTCATCTTCTTGGTTCTTTCGGTAAAGTCGTCACGTAGAATGGAAATAATAAAATGATAAAATAAAACATAATAAATACAATTCTCACAAAGGGAAATAATAAAATAATTAGAATAAAACATGATAAAATACAATTCTCACAAAGAGAAATAATAAAATAATGAAAATAACAATAATAAAATACAATTCTCACAAAGGGAAATAATAAATAATAAAAATAAAACATTGAAATGCAATTCTCACAAAGGGAAATAATAAAATAAAACATGATAAATACAATTCTCACAAAGGGAAATATTAAAATAATAAAATTAAAACATGATAAAATACAATTATCACAAAGGGAATAATAAAATAACAATAAAACATAATAAAATACAATTCTCACAAAGGGAAATAATAAATAATAAAAATAAAACGTTTTAAAATACAATTCTCACAAACGGAAATAATAAAATAATAAAAATAAACCAATAAAATACAATTCTCACAAAGGGAAATAATAAAATAATAATTAAAAAACATTGTAAAATACAATTCTCGCAAAGGGAAATAATAAAAAAAAATAAAACATAATAAAATACAATTCTCACAAAGGGAAATAATAAAATAAAACATAATAAAATAATTCTCACGCAAATTTTATTGTTTTTTATTATATTTTATTTTCCATTCTACGTGACTTTACCGAAAGAACCAAGAAGGTGTTAAGCAATGTTTTATATCGGGATCAGTCTTCCACCCCTCCCCCCCTCTCTTAAACTCACACTTGGTTTCGTCCACCTTCAGACTCACTCACTCACCCCCCTCACCCCCCTCTAAGCCACACTTGGTTTCGTCCACCTTCAGCTCACCCCCCCCTCCACCCCTCTTAACCCCACACTTGGTTTCGTCCACCTTCAGACTCACTCACCCTCCACCCCCCTCTTACCCACACTCTCACCTTCAGACTCACTCCCCCACCCCCTCTTAACCCACACCGTCCACCTTCAGACTCACTCACCCCCCCTCACCCCCTCTTAACCCACACTTGGTTTCGTCCACCTTCAGACTCACTCACCCCCCCTCCACCCCCTCTTAACCCACACTTGGTTTCGTCCACCTTCAGACTCACTCACCCCCTCCACCCCCCTCTTAACCCACACTTGGTTTCTCCACCTTCACTCACTCACCCCCCTCCACCCCCTCACCCACACTTGGTTTCGTCCACCTTCAGACTCACTCACCCCCTCCACCCCCTCTTAACCCACACTTGGTTTCGTNCACCTTCAGACTCACTCACCCCCCCTCCACCCCCTCTTAACCCACACGTTTCGTCCACCTTCAGACTCACTCACCCCCCCTCCACCCCCTCTTAACCCACAGTTTCGTCCACCTTCAGACTCACTCACCCCCCCTCCACCCCCCTCTTAACCCCACACTTGGTTTCGTCCACCTTGAGNCTCACTCACCCCCTTCCCCCCCTCTTAACCCACACTTGGTTTCGTCACCTTCAGACTCACTCACTCACCTCCACCCCTCTTAAACCCACACTTGGTTTCGTCCACCTTCAGCTCACTCACCCCCCCCCTCCACCCCCTCTTAACCCCACCTTGGTTTCGTCCACCTTCAGACTCATCACCCCCCTCCACCCCCTCTACCCACACTTGGTTTCGTCCACCTTCAGACTCACTCACCCCCCTCCCCCCCCTCTTAACCCACACTTGGTTTCGTCACCTTCAACTCACTCACCCCGCGCTGCGTGGCCTCGAAGTGGAACGCCTCGGAATGCACTGTAGGCAAGCCGCCTCGCGCAGGTGAGACTCACCTGGCGGGCGAGTCCAAGTGGGAGTTAAGAGGAGGGGTGGATGGGTGGGTGGGTGTGTGGGTGGGTGGTGGGTGTGTGGGTGGGTGGGTGGGTGTGTGGGTGGGTGGTGGGTGTGTGAGTGGGTGGGTGGTGGGTGTGTGAGTGGGTGGGTGGGTGGGTGTGTGAGTGGGTGTGTGATGGGTGGGTGGGTGGGTGTGTGAGTGGGTGGGTGGGTGGGTGTGTGAGTGGGTGGGTGGTGGGTGAGTTGGTGGATGGATGATTGGGTGGGTGAGTGAGTGGGTGATGGGTGGGTGGGTGGGTGATGGGTGGATGGGTGGGTGGGATGGGTGGATGGGTGAGTGAGTTGGTGGATGGATGATTGGGTGGGTGGGTGGATGGGTGGGTGAGTGGATGGTGGGTGAGTGGGTGGCGGATGATTGGGTGGATGGGTGAGTTAGTTGGTGGATGGATGATTGGGTGGGTGAGTGGGTGGGTGGATGGGTGGGTGAGTGGGTGGTGGGTGGGTGGATGGGTGGGTGAGTGGGTGGGTGGGTGGGTGGATGGGTGGGTCGGTGGATTGGTGGGTGAGTGGGTGGATGGGTGGGTGAGTGGGTGGATGGTGGGTGAGTGGGTGGATGGGTGGGTGGGTGAGTGGGTGGATGGGTGGGTGAGTGGGTGGATGGGTGGGTGAGTGGGTGGGTGGGTGGGTGGGTGGGTGGATGGTGGGTGGGTGGGTGATGGGTGGGTGGGTGGGTGAGTGGGTGGGTGGGTGGGTGGGTGGGTGGATGGTGGGTGGGTGGATGGATGGATGGGTGGGTGGATGGGTGGTGGGTGGGTGGATGGTGGGTGGGTGGATGGGTGGGGGATGGGTGGGTGGATGGTGGGTGGTGGATGGATGGATGGGTGGGTGGGTGGGTGGTGGGTGGGTGGGTGTGGTGGGTGGGTGGGTGGATGGGTGGGTGGGTGGATGGGTGGGTGGTGGTGGATGGATGGATGGGTGGGTGTGGGTGGTGGATGGGTGGGTGGGTGGGTGGGTGGGTGGGTGGATGGGTGGATGGATGGATGGGTGAGTGAGTTGGTGGATGGATATTGGGTGGGTAAGTGTGGTGGATGAAGGTGGTGGATGGTGGGTGGATGGGTGGGTGGATGGGTGGGTGATTGAGACTCACCTGGTGGGCGAGTCCAAGTGGAGGGTTAAGAGGAGGGTGGATGGTGGTGAGTGGGTGGGTGGATGGGTGGGTGGTGGATGGTGGGTGAGTGGGTGAGTGGGTGGTGAGTGGTGAGTGGGTGGTGAGTGGGTGGGTGAGTGGGGGTGAGTGGTGAGTGGGTGAGTGGTGGGTGAGTGGGTGAGTNGGTGGTGGGTGGGTGAGTGGGTGGGTGGGTGGGTGAGTGGGTGGGGGGTGAGTGGGTGGGTGGGTGGGTGAGTGGGTGGGTGGGTGGGTGGGTGAGTGGGTGGGTGGGTGGGTGGGTGGATGGGTGGTGGATGGGTGGGTGAGTGGGTGAGTGGGTGAGTGGGTGGGTGGGTGATGGGTGGGTGGGTGGATGGATGGGTGGGTGGGTGGGTGGATGGGTGGGTGGATGAGTGGGTGAGTGGGTGGTGGGTGGGTGAGTGAGTGAGTGAGTGGGGGGTGGGTGGGTGAGTGGATGGGTGGATGGGTGGGTGAGTGGATGGTGGATGGGTGGGTGGGTGAATGGGTGGGTGGGTGGGTGAGTGGGTTGGTGAGTGGGTGGGTGAGTGGGTTGAGACTTACCTGGTGGGCGAGTCCAAGTGGATGGGTTAAGAGGAGGGGGGCTGAGACTCACCTGGTGGGAGACCAAGTGAGAGTAAGAGGAGAGGGGGTTGAGACTTACCGGACGCCGGTCAGAGTGGCCTGGTCGGGTGGATGGGTGGGTGAGTGGATGGGTGAGGAGTGAGGAGTTGCGTAATTGGGTGAGTGGGTGGATGGGTGGGTGGATGGGTGGGTGATGGGTGGATGGTTTGGGTGAGTGGATGGGTGAGTGAGTGAGGAGTTGCGTAATTGGGTGAGTGGGTGGATGGGTGGGTGGATGGGTGGGTGAGTGGGTGGATGGTTGGGTGAGTGGATGGGTGAGTGAGTGAGGAGTTGCGTAATTGGGTGAGTGGGTGGATGGGTGGTGGATGGGTGGGTGAGTGGGTGGATGGTTGGGTGAGTGGATGGGTGAGTGAGTGAGGAGTTGCGTAATTGGGTGAGTGGGTGGATGGGTGGGTGGATGGTTGGGTGAGTGGATGGATGGGTGGGTGAGTGGGTTGAGACTCACCTGATGGGCGAGTCCAAGTGGAGGTTAAGAGGAGGGGGGAGTGAGTGGACGAAACCAAGTGTGGGTTAAGAGGGTGGAGGGGGGGGGTGAGTCTGAAGGTGACGAAACCAAGTGTGGGTTAAGAGGGGGTGGAGGGGGGTGAGTGAGTCTGAAGGTGGACGAAACCAAGTGTGGGTTTAAGAGGGGGTGGAGGGGGGGGTGAGTGAGTCTGAAGGTGGACGAAACCAAGTGTGGGGTTAAGAGGGGGTGGAGGGGGGGTGAGTGAGTGAGTCTGAAGGTGGACGAAACCAAGTGTGGGTTAAGAGGGGGGTGGAGGGGGGGTGAGTGAGTCTGAAGGTGGACGAAACCAAGTGTGGGGTTAAGAGGGGGTGGAGGGGGGGGTGAGTGAGTCTGAAGGTGGACGAAACCAAGTGTGGGGTTAAGAGGGGGGTGGAGGGGGGTGAGTGAGTCTGAAGGTGGACGAAACCAAGTGTGGGTTAAGAGGGGGGTGGANGGGGGGTGAGGCTGAAGGTGGACGAAACCAAGTGTGGGGTTAAGAGGGGGGTGGAGGGGGGTGAGTGAGTCTGAAGGTGGACGAAACCAAGTGTGGGGTTAAGAGGGGGTGGAGGGGGGTGAGTGAGACTCAAGGTGGACGAAACCAAGTGTGGGGTTAAGAGGGGGGTGAGGGGGGGTGAGTGAGTCTGAAGGTGGACGAAACCAAGTGTGGGTTTAAGAGAGGGGTGGAGGGTGAGTGAGTGAGTCTGAAGGTGGACGAAACCAAGTGTGGGTTAAGAGGGGGTGGAGGGGGGTGAGTGAGACTCAAGGTGGACGAAACCAAGTGTGGGTTAAGAGGGGGTGGAGGGGGGGTGAGTGAGTCTGAAGGTGGACGAAACCAAGTGTGGCTTTAAGAGGGGGGTGGAGTGGGGGTGAGTGAGTCTGAAGGTGGACGAAACCAAGTGTGGTTTAAGAGGGGGGTGGAGGGTGAGTGAGTGAGTCTGAAGGTGGACGAAACCAAGTGTGGGGTTAAGAGGGGGTGGAGGGGGGNTGAGTGAGTCTGAAGGTGGACGAAACCAAGTGTGGCTTTAAGAGGGGGGTGGAGGGTGAGTGAGTCTGAAGGTGGACGAAACCAAGTGTGGGTTTAAGAGGGGGGTGGAGGNTGAGTGAGTGAGTCTGAAGGTGGACGAAACCAAGTGTGGAGTTAAGAGGGGGTGGAGTGG